>WAAF01009132.1:0-18628 GCA_013400475.1 Tricholaema leucomelas | reverse complement strand
TCTTTACAGTGAGGGTGGTGAGACACTGGCACAGGTTGCCCAGGGAGGTTGTGGATGCTTCCTCCCTGGAGGTGTTTAAGGCCAGGCTGGATGAGGCCTTGAGCAGCCTGCTCTAGTGGGAGGTGTCCCTGCCTATGGCAGGGGGTTGGAGCTGGATGATCCTTGAGGTCCCTTCCAACCTGAACCATTCTATGATTCTATGATTCTATGATACTTTAAAATTTCTTATACTTCTTTCTTCAGCTGGAAGCCTGACAGAAGAATCAAATCCAACACAAACTCAAACAGCGTTTTGCTAGTCTGATCACTGATGACTGGAAAAGCAGTTCTTCACTAGTCTTGCATAAATTAGATGGATTATTTAGATCACAGGCTCACAGGATGTCAGGGGTTGGAAGGGACCCAGGATCATCGAGCTCAACCCCCCTGCCAGAGCAGGACCACACAATCCAGCTCAGGTCACACAGAAACACATCCAGACAGGCCTTGAAAATCTCCAGAGAAGGAGACTCCACAACCTCTCTGGGCAGCCTGTGCCAAGGCTCTGTGATCCTTACAGTAAAGGAGTTCCCCCTTGTGTTGAGGTGGAACTTCCTCTGCTGCAGCTTCCATCCATTGCTCCTTGTCTTATCCCAGGAGCAAGTGAACAGAGCCTGCCCCCCCCCCTCCTGACCCCCAGCCCTCAGATGTTTATAAACACTGATTAAATCCCCTCTCAGTCTTCTCTTCTCCAGATTAAGCAGCCCCAGGTCCCCCAGCCTCTCCTCATCAGGCAGTGCTCCAGTCCCCTCATCATATTCATAGCCCTCCCTCGGACCCTCTCCAGCAGATCTCTGTCCCTCTTCAACTGGGGAGCCCAGATATCTTGGGAAGGTTCAGTTCAAAGAAGCCAAGACAAGAGAAAAGTCTGTTATATACTGAATGAATCCTAGAATGGCTCAGGGTGGAAGGCACCTTAGATATCATCTCCTCTAACCTCCCCACCATGGACACAGACACATCTCAACTAAATTTGTCTGCTCAAGGCCTCATCCAACCTGGCCTTCAATACCTCCAGGGAAAGAACATCCCCAGCCTCCCTGGGGATCCTATTCCAGAGCCTCACCATCCTAATACTGAAGAACTTATTCCTCAGCTCCGACCCTCCTCTGCCTCAGCTTCTAACCATTCCCCCTTGTCTTTATGAAAAGCCCAAAGCAGCCCAAGCAAATGTCTAACACCTTCAGTAAGCCAAGGAGCCTGAAAGCTGAGGCAAAAAATACACATCTTGCTATTTCAGAAGACTAAATCCTAGCTCAGCTTTCTGCAGGATCACTGCCTCTGGTGAATCTCTGCTTTTCTCTTCACAGATCCCATAGAAATTTCTCCTTCATCCACTCTTGGGTGAACAAAAGACATAACCTATGCATCTACTGCTGCCGGAGGGATCGCCACACCTTACACCTTCCCTTCCACTGCAGCTGTGACACAACACTGATGCCATCTGGACAATGTTTTTTCTGGCCACGAGATACAACTGAGCTTTATTGGTTGCCAGCAGCCATGAGGCAGATGAAACAATGGGCACTTCTTAGCCTGCATCTCTCTAGTTTCTGTATTTTAAGTCCCTATGCACCACTCACAGCCCAACATCGTTTGTCAGCCACTTGGCAATCCAACAGCAGCGCCAGCAGGGCACAACCCAGCTGTCACACACCTGGTAGCTCATGAGGGCATCTCCTCCCTGTGTCTTGATCTGATGTGTGCAGAGTTTTTCCACGTCCCACCATTTTCACTGTTTGCTCCCATAGCATTCCAGGGAAGCTGGAAAATGCACTTCAGGATCATTTAGCACTTCTCTCCAGGCAGCAACAAGGCCTCCTTTGATTTCTTGCCACTTTACAGAGCTAAGTAGTGGCTCCAGCAGCCTGCCGCTCACAATCAGCTGAGCAGAAGTGCCCTGACGTGGTGCTCAGCCAGGACCACCATTCACAGCAGCACACTCAACTTAGCTGAGCCTGCTACCCTAAAGTACTTATTTAGCTCCTTCTAATAGAGAACAGAAGGTAAGGCTTTCATTTCCTGCCAAGAGGCTTCCTGAGGCCAGTGATGAAGGGTGGACGCAGGTTGGGTTCATGTTCCTTGCGCACTGCCTCTTATCAGAATGCCCACAGGTTCTCCAGGAATTGGCTCACTCAATCAGTAGCCTCAGACAAATGTTTTCAGCTCTGGATAATTTCCTCAGCATGAGGTGGATCTTGCCCTGACTTTTTTCCCATGCACACAATCGCTTCTGTGTTTTGTTGTTCCACTAAGATCAGCAAGCAAAGAAAATGCTGCAGCTGTGACCTGCCCTGGGTGACCCTGCTCTGGCAGGGGGGCTGGACTGGGTGAGCTTTTGAGGTCCTTTCCAGCCCCTGACATTCTGTGAGTCTGAGAAAAAAAAACAGAATCCAGAGAAGCCTGAGGTTCTGGAGTTGAAAGTAGGCAATGATAAGCTGCTGGGTTGGAGCTGGATGATCCTTGGGGTCCCTTCCAACCCCAACAATTCTTGATCCTGTGATCACCCAGTCCAACTATGCTCTAACTCCACCAAGGCTGGTGCTGAAGCAAGTCCCTCAGCACCACATGTCTGCCTCCCTGAAACACCTCCAGGGATGGGGATTCAACCACCTCCATGTGCAGCCTGTCACAGTCCTTAAGAACCCTTTCAGGGAAGAAGTTTTTTCTAATGTCCAACCTAAACCTCCCTTGGTGCACCTTAAGGCCATTTTGTCTTGTCCTGTCACTTGTTACCAGGTCAAAGAGACCAGCACACATTCATCCCTCAGATTCACAGACACTTCAGGCACTGACCAAGAGCACCACTCAAAACTTTTCTCAGGTTGGTAGCTATGTCAAGAATAAAGGAAGAAGAATGAAACCACGCTGAAGTTCTGCTGTGTTACCACAAAGATTGCTTGGAAGTGTTGGAAAAAAATATTAAAAAGAAAAAAAAAATCCCTGTTGCAACCCTCTTCTGAGAGGCCACAGAAACACAGGACACATCTGGTTGGAAGAGACCTCCAAGCTCATCCAGTTCAACCCTCAACCCAGCACTGAAGGATCAACACCAAACCATGTCTCTAAGCACCAGCTCCACAGGCTGCTTCAGGACATCCCCCAGGGATGGGGACTGCAGCACTGCCCTGGGCAGAACATTCCAGTGTCTGAGAGCCCTTCCAGTGCAGAAATATTTCCTAGCATCCAGCCTGAATCTCCCCTGGGGCAGCTTGGAACCATTTCTTCTGCTCCTATCGCTTGTCACCAAGGAGCAGAGGTTGCCTCCTCCTCACTCCAACCTCTCTTCAGGGAGCTGTAGAGAGGAATGATCTCTGCCCTCAGCCTCCAGCCTGCACACCCCCAGCTCCCTGAGCCCCTCCTCACACCCAGCTGCTCCAAGCCCTTCTCCAGCCTCCTTGCCCTTCTCTGGACACACTCCAAACCCTCAATGTCCTTCCTGCAGTGATCTGAACACTGCACTGGTGGTGTGGCCTCAGCAGTGCTGAGCACAGGTGGGCGATCTCCTCCTGTCCCTGATGCCCACCCTGCTTCTGACCCAAGCCAGGATGCCAATGGCTTTCTTGGCCACCTGGGCACACTGGCTCCTGATCAGTGACTGTCAACTGACACCCCCAGGTCCATCTCCCAGTTGCAGCCTTCCAACCACACATCCAAGTCTGTAGCTCCCCATGAGGTTGTTGTGATCCAGATGTAGGACCTGGCACTTGGTGTTGCTGAACTTCATACAATGAGCCTTGGCACACAGCTCTCACCTGCCCACACCTCACTGCAAAGCCTCCCTACCCTCTAGCAAATCAACACAGCCACCCAGCTGGTGTCATCTGCAATGCTGGTGCCTCAATGTCCTCATCCAGATCATTGATAAAGACATTAAGAAGGACAGGCCCCAGTGCTGAGCCCTGAGGGATGCCACCAGTGACTAGGCACCAGCCAGGCTTATCTCCATTCCCCACTGCACCCTGGGCCCGGCCATCAGCCAGTTTGTTGCCCAGCGTTGGTTGTGCTGCAGGCTGTGGTTCAAAGCCATCTCCTTTTATTCTCTGCATTTGGAAAGGTCCTTTTGCTGCAGGTTCAGCCTGGCCCAAGCCAATACTGTTTCTAGGCTGTGTGCGAGAGTTCAAGCATTGCTTTAAACGCATAGAGCTCTCCCCACGAGCCAGATTCGCAGCTCCTGCAGTGCCACGGACCAGCCAGTAGGGACCAATGACAGAAATCAATAAGGCTCCCCTTGCCAGAGCCAATCTGACGCTAACTTCTTCTTTATAAAGACATTCAGCAAACTCACATTTGGCACTGCCTGTGCCAGGCAAGGGGCACTTCTGCAACTGCCACCTGCAAGCGGCCCAGTCAACCAGCCTCACCGTTAGGAACAGCAGCTAATCTGCATAAAACAAATGCTGGCTGAATGATTGCGCGGGCTAACATCCAGGCGCCTCCTCCTGCTTGTCATCTTTTGTGCCTTTTGGCGACATCAGAATCATAACAGCCTGATTTATGCACTAAATTTAATGCATAATACGACAACATAGCGATAGATATTGCCTTCTAATGCATAATTTACACCTGATTGCTATATATTTCAGCCAGACTTCCTGGGCTTTGCTGAGGTTCCTGGCGCAGCTCGAGAGCTCGGCTGGGGTGCAGGGCTGCCAGCTCCCAGTGCCTGCTTGAATTAATGAACGTTTTAATAAAAATACTCTGACTATGAATGTTTTAAAAACCTTGTCACAACAGCAGCCCGGCTCACACATGACAGCCAGCATGTGTTACTGCGTTTGCAGCTTAAATATTTGATGACTGCCTCTTTAAATCCAAGATTCATAACCCAAAGGGTTTCATTTTCTTACAGCATATGTAATTCAAGAGACATTTATTAGTATAGTTCTCGTTTTATGCATCAACAAAATATTTTTCAGAGGGCCATTAGATGAACTCTTTTGCTTTTCAGACTCCTTTTTTTTTTGGGGGGGGGAGGGGTAGTGGTTTGTTGTTTTTTTTTTTTCCCCTGAATATTTTAATTCTAATTGTGTGTTTTCCTTGACAGTATTTGTGCACGGGCTCTTCGCAACGCTCCCTGCTTCCCCGTCTGCAGCCCCGTCGCAACTGGAAGAAGCATCCTGCGATACACAATAACGCGGAGTCAGAAAGCACGAAAAGCACGGAGCAGAATCTCCTACACACTAGATTAAATAGCTGAAAACTCTTGGTAAGCTTGCTTTAACCTCCAAATATACTCCAAGAAACATTACTGTATACAATTACAACTCATAAAAAACCCTGCTAAACACAGCTGTTCATCCAGTGCTGCGAAGCTACCACCACCGAGGCATAAAATGAGTATTTCTGTGGCCGTTACTGCCCGCACGTAAGGAGTTCAGCAGTGGAAAGGGATCGGGTATTAAAACACCTCTAATTATTCCAGAAGCAGATTGCTAAACCCTTGCTGGTGCAGGGCATTGCTACGGTAGCACTGAAAGTTGTCCACTGACAGGTCACTCTCACTTGACCTTGCATGCACAGAAAGGTAGCTCACCATGGTAACCTTGTTCTTGTGGCTTTCCATACAGTAAATCATTTCAGGCCTCTTCATGTAATTCTTTTATTGGCTGTGCAATTGAAATGTCATGCTTCACCAACAGAAAAGCCTGTAATTTCTTATGGGTGATTAAACCACCTCTGTAATGCACCGGCATGGACGCAACTCTATGCAACAGACTGCAGCACACACTTCATTTCTTAACAGGCCTGGTATTTTTCAAGAGCTTACAAGGGAAGTTGGCTGTGAGAGTAAAAAAGAAAACAACAAAATCATTCTTCTTCCTAAACGTGTTCTGAACCAACACCCAACAGCAGCCTACCTTTGGGAGCAAAAGGAAAACAAAATGAAGATTTGCTTTTGGTTTGACAATTAATGCCCAAGTCTCCACTGTACCAAGAAATTCTGTAAGTCAGACTTGTTTATAAAGGTCAGGTTAGGCCCAAAGCAGGGGGTGACATTATTTTAATTATATTAATATGTAAAGGTGAGATAATGCAGACAATAATCCCGAAAGAAAAGCAACCCTGGAGGTGGGCAGACCCCTCCAGGTGTTTTGGCAATGAAGTGTTTATGTTCACTGCAACTTTAATATCAACTGAACACATAGAATCATAGACTCACACGGGTTGGAAGGGACCTCCAAATCTTGTCCAGTCTAATCCCCTGCACTCAGCAGGGACATCCTCATCTAGAGCTGGTTTCCACAGCCCTGTCCCGCCTCACCTCGAATATCTCCAGGGATGAGGCCTCAACCACCTCCCTGGGCAACTTTGCAGTGTTCAGCCACTCTCATTATTAAGAATTTGCTCCTAACATCCAATCTCAACCTGCTTTGCTCTCACTTCAGACCACTGCCCTCACCCTGTCCCTGCAGGCCTTTGAAAACAATCTCTCTGCAGCCTTCTTGTAGCCCCCTTCAGGTACTGGCAGGTTGCTATTAGGTCTCCCCAGAGCCTTCTCTTCTCCAGGCTGAACACTGCCAGCTCCCTCTGCCTGTCCTCATAGCACAGCTGCTCCAACCCCTTGATCATTTTCATGACCTCCTCTGGACCTGCTCCATCAGGTCCATGTCCTTGCTGTGCTGAGGGCTCCAGAGCTGGACTCAGTACTCCAGGCAATCTGATGTGTTCCTTGAAGAAATCCTCTCCAGAACTCAAAGTTAGACTCTAAGAGCAGAGAAGAAAACAGGCTTTAGAAATGATACAGATGTACTAGGTGGAACTCCAGAGCTTCTCTATTTTCTGTCCTGAAATGGCACACTGCCCCTCATAACTAACTCCAAGTACAGCCTATACTTCTGTCTGCAGCAGCTTCAGGCTGGGCTGGCTTTGTCCTCTCTTTTGAATCAGTCAGGCTAGCACAAACCTCACTGACAGACACACATCTCTGTGCAGCAGGACACAAACTTGCACAGCTTTCCAAGACACTAGCAAAAATTACTTTGGCACCATTGCTTTTATATTCTTCTCTAGGAAGATTCAACCCCTATGCCTCTTACACAGCAAAAATAGCAGCTTCTGGTTTTCATCATTATTTGAAGGCCTACAGGAGAGCTGGAGAGGGACTTGCTATAAAGGCATGGAGTGACAGGATGAGCAGGAATGGCTTCAGACTGGAAGAAGATGGACCGAGACTAGACATTAGGAAGAAATTCCTCCCCAGGAGGGTTGTCAGGCACTGGAACAGGCTGTCCAGAGAAGTTGCAGAGGCTTCAAGCCTAGAAGTGTTCAAAGCCAGGTGGGATGGATCTTTGGGCAACCTGCTCTAATAAGAGGTGTCCCTGCCCATGGCAGACACTCAGACTAGAGGATCTTAGATGATGCATTCAAACCCAAACCATTCTATGATTCTATGATAACTGACAATAAATTATGATACTCCTGACTTCTGGTTTAGTTTCCCAGTGCAGACAAAAAAACCCCAAACCATCACACTAATGATGTTAAAGGGAGTAACCAACAACCAAACGTGCCACGGGAAATGGAGAAACCATAAAACTGCTGAGTTCTGGAATAAAGCTAAGAATTTTACTACTTTTAAACACTGGATTACAAAGAAAAAAAAAGACAAAGGAAATAGAGTGGAATGCACTCATCAAGGAGATGATGGAAGAGTGCTAGAAAATTCTTCAGTTTCTGATGAGTTTCAGAACCCAGAGATATCAGGGAATTTATTTGTAATGGTATCAAAGTGGTCACATAGCAGCCTAAGCCCCCATTTAGTTGGATTAATGACCTCATGGTGAGAATGACAGCTGCTAGTCAAAAACCCTACAGCAGCCCCAGCTCAGATTGTGGATTTTCTGCCTTTTCTGCTTCCTCCAGGATATTTAATTTCGTGTCTTATTTATGGAAAAGATATCAAAGCAGAAGGGTATAGTTGAATGCAGACTTAAGGACAGAGCTTTGACTATGCAGTATTATTATTAAGCAGCAGGACACCTCAAAGGAGAACATCAAAAACATTATCAAATGCTTCTAATGGCACTTTGTACCACTGGTAAGTGAAGGGCAAAGTCAAGGTTGTGATTTCCTTTGTAAAGTGAAGCAGAGAGCTGATCCCCTGTCTGATGCAGGGCTGGTATCTCATACAACCTCAGACCATTTACCTAAGCCCTATTTCATCCCAGACTTCTGACTAAAAAAAACCTCAGATAAAATTCTTTTTGAGGTGGAGAGACAGCAAACACTTTCTCAAATGAACACATGAGGAAGGGCTGCCTCCTGCCTGACTCAGCCAAAACCAACAGCAACTAAGGAACGGCTTTCATTTGGACTCACTTTATCTCATTCCTCTTCTGCTCCATTGTGGAATGCTGCTGGAATTGCCTTATGTCTGAGAACAGTTCCAGAGGTAGCTACGCATTTTTAGCACAAAGCTGCAAGTTACATCAAGATAAGCACAACTTAAAGGAAAACAACCAGCAACAGAACAAGGGGACACAGTCTCAGGCTGTGCCAGGGAGGTCTAGGCTGGATGTGAGGAGAAAGTTGTTGCCAGAGACAGTGATTGGCATTGGAATGGGCTGCCCAGGGAGGTGGGGGATTCGCTGTCTCTAGAGGTGTTGAAGCCAAGCCTGGCTGGGGCACTTAGTGCCATGGTCTGGTTGGTTGGATAGGGCTGGGTGCTAGGTTGGACTGGCTGAGCTTGGAGGTCTCTTCCAACCTGGCTGATTCTATGATTCTATGACAGACTTTCAAAGTGATCACTGTTATTTTTTCACTCTCTGCAGGAATGGATACAACTGGGAAACTAAAAGTCAGAGTCATCATTTATGGTTAACTCTCACAGAATCATAGAGTGGTTTGGGTTGGAAGGGACCTTAGAGATCATCTAGTTCCAGCTCCCTGCCATGGGCAGCACCACCTCCTCCTAGACCAGGCTGCTCAAGGCCCAATCCCAGGAGGCCTGACAGGCACCTTACTAGCTCTTAGCAGTATCTCTAACTGATAAAACATTAATTAACCAAATCTGAAGGCAAGAAAATGTCTCACTCCAAAAAGCCTACAAAAGCTTTAGCAAAGCACACTGCCTCTCTAAACCATTCTTGTTCTCCAATGCTGTCCTCCTGCATGAAGTCCAACAGCACCACAACTCTTGCCTGCATTGCACAGCTGCATAGAACCTGCCCATTGGAAAACAGCCTTGAATTCATAGAATCACAGATGGTCAGGGGATGGAAGGGACCTCCAAAGCTCATCCAGTCCAACCCCCACCACAGCAGGATCACCTAGAGCAGATCACACAGGAACACATCCAGGCAGGCCTTGAATATCTTCTCAGAGGGAGACTCCACACCCGCCCTGGGCAGCCTGTTCCAGTGTTATGGCACCCTCACAGGGAAAAAATTCCTCCTCAAGTTTCCATGGAACTTCCTATGCCTCAACTTCCACCATTGCCCCTTGTGCTGGCACTGGGCATCATCCATCAGAGCCTGGCTCCAGCCTCCTGGCACTCCCCTTTACATCTTTATCAACATGATTGAGGTCACCTCTAAGGCTCCTCCTCTCCATGCAGCACAGCTCCAGCTCCCTCAAGCTCTCCTCATAACAGAGATGTTCCATTCCCTTCATCATCTTTGATGATGAAGCTGGACTGGGCTCTCTCAAGCAGTTCTATGTCCTTCTTGAGCTGGGGAGCCCAGAACTGGACACGGCACTTCAGATGTAGCCTCAGCAGAGCAGAGGGGCAGGAGAACCTCTCTGGACCTACTAACAACAGCCCTTCTAATCCACCCCAGAATGGCATTGCCCCTCCTGACCACCAGAGCACATCGCTGGCTCATGGTAACCCTCCCACCCACCAGAACCCCCAGGTTCTTTTCCCCTTTGCTGCCTTTCAGCAAGTCAGTCCCCAACCTATCCTGCTCCCTGATCACCCAGACCACACTGCCTCAGGTTAGCAAGAAGGATGCTTTGGCCTTCCAGTATCTGAAGGGAGCCTACAGGAAAGCTGGGGAGGGACTCTTTACACGGTCTAGTAATGTTAGGACGAGGGGGAATGGGTTTAAGCTGGCAGAGGGGAGATTTAGACTGGATGTTAGGAGGAAGTTCTTTACAGTGAGGGTGGTAAGGCACTGGAACGGGTTGCCCAGGGAGGTGGTGGATGCTTCCTCCCTGGAGGTGTTTAAGGTCAGGCTGGATGAGGCCTTGGGCGAGCTGCTCTAGTGGGAGGTGTCCCTGCCTGTGGCAGGGGGTTGGAGCTGGATGATCCTTGAGGTCCCTTCCAACCTAAACCATTCTATGATTCTATGATTCTATGCTGTGGGAGACAGTGTCAAAGGCTTTACTGAAATCAAGAGAAACCACATCCACTGCTCTGCCATCATCTGTCCACCTGGTGATGTCCTCACCAAAGGCTATCAGGTTGGTCAAACATGATTGCCCCTTGGTAAAACCATTTGGCTGCTCCTAATGATCTCTTGCCCTTGGTATGCTTGATATGTCCTTGATATGAATTCACCCAGCACATGAGGCCAGCTGCACCAAACAGTTTTCCTCTCTTTCTTGGTCCAGGTATTTTGGTCCTGCCTTCCCAACAGAAGATTTTTCCATTCCCAGTATGCCCTCTGTGTATTCTTCTGTTTCCAGTTAGATGATTTAAGGGACAGCTAAAGGGTACAGGCATGTTCCAGTGAACTGCTCCATTTTTCTTGGACTGCTCTCCTACACTTAATTCTTTGCACATTATTTAATCTTCCTTCAAACAATTATATCAAATCATTTTCTAATATTTTTCTGGAGCTCCTTTCATCAGCTGCTCTGAAATAATCTGCTGTTTATTTGACCACGGCTATGCTGGCATCTGAGGGATGGAATCTATAGCATGTAACTGAGAAAACATGTGCTGCAAATACCCTGAGCTAGGATGTGCTAATGCTGTGCCACAGATGTCTAGGAGCCAGGGAGCATTGTCGGAGGGGGAAGCACTATGATTTTACTTAGCACTGCAAGGCATTGAAAGATGTAAAAACACACAGGCAAAGTCTGAGCCTTAAAGCACACTTATATGCTTCTGCCGGGCCTGAGATTCCTCACCCTCACTTATCTTACCTGAACTCAAAGCTTCTGGTATTTCTCCCCTTCAGATCACTTAGAATCAGTGAAAGCACCAGACTACATATTAGAAAAACTACTCCCGTTCAGTACAAATCCCACATTCACTTCTGTTGCTTCTCCTTTTCTGCAGTCTCTCCCAGGCCTAGCAATTTGTGAGGCACTTTTGAGTTGCCTGAAAAACTTTGTGAGATTTGTCACCTTTGAATTTATCAAACATCAGAAAACATGAGTAGTGTTGCAGTCAGCAGAGCCTCATTAGGCCCAGCAATCACAATAGCTGAGGTTTCAGCCAGCTGAGAGGCTTCAGGCTGAGCAAGGTCTATTAGCCACTGCAAGGAGCTGCCAAAGACACAGGCTGCTCTCCCGGTGAATTGAAGGGTTAAAGAATGCCACTTTGGGACTGCAGGTTGCCATACCTTCAAGAGGTGTCCTCCTGCAATTACGTGATTTATAGAACACCTGATAACTAGGAATTAGTTGGCACTGCAAAGAATAAAGGTCTGAGGGGGAGAAAAAAAGCACTGTGAGATGGATGATATGGTAATGAGCCTGCACCCTGGAGCTCTTCTTTAAGAGACACTGCTGGGACCTATGGGAACCTTGCTCTGTGAAGGTCTATTGAGAATTGGTGCCTCTTCTTCTTAGCCAGTGCTGAGAAAGACGATTGCAGAGAGCCAATCACAGCTGCTAGTCCAGCCATTGTACATACCTGAGGCTTCCTGGAAAAGAACTTGGACAGGTGTCTATAATAGACTCACAACTTACAGGGCCTTCAGGTGTCATATCATATGGAGACTTCCTGCTGGTTGAGACCGAAGCAGAAGTGTTTGCCTTCTCAAACCATATTCTCTGCTGTGAAAGAGAGAGAGACTCCTGCAGGGCTGGTAAGGACAGGAGGAGTGTAAAGGCAGCAGCCATGCAAGCTGTTCTGCCTCCCCTGTCAGCAGTGCGTGGTGGAGGTGAACGTGTGGCTCCCAATGTCTTTTCTTCCTGCTCTCACATACAAACATGGTAAAAGCAAAGGGTCTGCTTAAAGGACACACCATCAGCTCTAGGCAGAGAAAAGGAGAAGATATATGCCTCTTACTAACAGCTTCTCAGCTTTGGCTGAGGAAAACACTATCTCCTTACCTGACTTCCATGGTCATGTATTAGCTTCCTGGGTTTTAAACATCAAGGCTTTCACATTAACTGCCTTCCCAACACTAGCAAAAAGAAATATTCCAGTTCTTTCAAAGAAAAGCCAAATAACTGCAAGAGCAAGCTAAGACCCGAGCCCGATGGAATAATCTCCTGTCTTTCATTAATTAGTGCTCTATAAATAGCATGCTCTGCAAGCACAGGGTGAAGTTAGCTCTGTCTTATGTCAACTGGTAATAGAAAAAAGTTGAGAAGTTGTTGTCAGTAACAATTCCTAAAGTCAAATCTTCCAAACACATTTCAGCTTCAGCAGTTGACCACAACACTTTGCCAGCCCTTCTCTATAAAGACAAAGAACTCCTCTTCTTGACCTACCTAAAAGAAAGGCTAAGTTCTGCCTCGCGACTGTCACAGGCTCTCAAGTGAAGTAGAACTACTGCACATGCTCCTCAACAGATCAGAGCTTTTTCCTTTGATCTAAACATGTCTCAAGATTAATTCCAATTGCAAAGGCAAAAGGCTTCTCTACCATTTATGGTTCATTCTCTCACTCCATCGCATGCACATCTACTCTTGTTTCACTCTTCATTTAGTTTGCTCCTCTTTCTGCTTGGCCTACTGCAGAGAATAGCAGCAATGGAATCAAAAAGTGGTACAAAGAAAAGCAAACCCAGGACAGAACCACAACATCTCCCAAATCACATCCCATTAAATGCCTCTTCTATCTAAAAGATACACCCTGGTACTCTTTAATCTTCATTAGCATTACTCTTCTTTCCTAGCACTGGACTAGATGGAAGAAGTACACATTAAATACTTTGATCACTTCTACTCTATGCATCAATGGAGTATTTAAACTGAACATGTCTTTCTGAGTGAAACTTGCTTCTCCCTGCTACTCAGTTGCTCTCTCTGAAATTAAACAATTAATAAGCTAGGAGCTATGTGAGTCATCAATTATTAACCCAAATGAACATTAGTCAATTAGAAAGAGATAGAGGAATAAAAGCAAAGAAGAGACATCTCTCTCCTTTCAATATTAAATACACCTCAGCCAAAACGTCTTTAAACAGATGTCATCTGTGTCACGGCAAAGCAAGCAAAGCTATGTTCTGGCTATGTTTATTAGGACACCTTCATCTAACAAACAAAATAGCGAATCCCTAACCACTTACAGATAATCAGAGGGGAAGAAAAATACTACAAACCTGTGCTCTGTGCCTGGGGAGAAAACTGCATGAAAATCCCCCTAAATTATTTGTTTCCCCAGTACCAAGACTCTTACCCTTTGTAGTCACACAGAAAGTGAAACAGAGTCATAGAACCTTAGAGGTTGGAAGGGACCTCCATAGATCATCCAGTCCAATCCCCTGCCAAAGCAGGATCACCCAAGGTAGTCTTCACAGGAATGCATCCAGCTGGGTTTGAAAGTCTCCAGAGAAGAAGACTCCACAACCTCTCTGGGCAGCCTGCTCCAGGCCCCCAGCACCCTCACTGTAAAGAAGTCTCTCCTCATGGTGAGGTGAAACTTTCTCTGTTCCAGTTTGTATCCATTGCTCCTTGGCTTATTGCTGTGCACCACCAAAAGGAGCTTGGCCCCCTCCACTTGACACCCACCCCTCAGATACTGATAGACATTGATCAGATCCCCTCTCAGCCTTCTTTTGTCCAGACTAAACAGCCCCAGGGCTCTCAGTCTCTCTACACAGGGGAGATGCTCAAGTCCCCCAGTAACCCTCGTGGCTCTCCACTGGACTCTTTCCAGCAGGTCCCTGTCTCTCTTGAACTGGGGAACCCCAAACTGGATGCAGTATTCCAGGTGTGGTCTCAGCAAGGCAGAGTAGAGGAGAAGAATCTCCCTAGCCCTGCTGGCCGCATTTTTCTTGCTGCACCCCAGGATGCCATTGGCACTCTCGGCCACAAGGGCACATTGCTGGCCCAGTCACAGCCTTCCACGTTCCCCAGCCCTGTGGAAAATCTCAGCGACAAAGAATGTTCCTGAGGCTTTTTAGAAAAAAGCAGGACAATAAAAGCAGCACAGTTAAATTTGGGCAGAGCCATGAGGTGCCAGGAGAGCTGTAAGAGGCACAGACCACTTCTTATTTCTGATGCCTTCCAGCTGTGGGCATCTGCAGGCAGGAAGAAGCCAGGAATTCTCTGTGCCTGATGTGCACAGCCATTGGGAGCAGCTTTGGAAACCTGCACAGCTGCTTTGTCCTGGGACTGAAGCACCAGGATGCCACCAGAATAGAGCAGATGTCATGGGGTCAAGACAGGCAGGAAGGTAGCTTACCCTGCTAGCAGGGTAAGAACACCTGCCCCTTTATTGTTAACTGGGTACATTAGGAAAAATGTCTGGAAGGTGGAGGGAGGTTCTCCTTTCCAATTACTCAGCCCTAGTTAGACCACACCTGAAGTATCGTGTCCAGTTCTGGGCTTCCCAGTTCAAGAGGGACAGGGAACTGCTGGAGACAGTTCAGTGGAGACTATGAGGATGCTGAAGGGACTGGAGCACTGCCTGATGAGGGCAGTGCTCCTGAGACACCTGGGGCTGTTTGGTCTGGAGAGGAGAAGGCTGAGAGGGGACTTGCTCAATGTCAATGCTACAAATACCTAGAGGGTGGCTGTCAGGAGAATGCTCTGATCAGTGATGCCCAGGGATAGGATGAGGGCCAATGGATGTGAACTCAAGCACAGGAAATTCCACCTCAGCATGAGGAGAAAAACCCCATCTGGACACATTCCTGTGTGACCTGCCCTAAGTGATCCCGGTTTGGCAGGGGGCTGGACTGGATGATGTCCAGAGGTCCCTCCCAATCCCTACCATTCTATGCTTTTAGATGCACTCTGTCAGAGATGAGGCATCATTCCTTAATCTTCTATCTCATTCTCCATGTTTATCTGTACTTTTTTGGCTCTTAGTTTAAAACTGTCTCTTGCTTAACACTGGCACAATGCAAAACCTGCAGTCTTCTAACACCCAAAAAGGGCAAGTAAAATATCACTTGCAGGTCTAGTAGGACCTGGCCTTATCCTGGGAACACAGACCTGTGTTCCATGTTAAAACCTTTTCCCTAGAGTGTAGACTCTGGCCCTCTGCATGCAGAGGCACTTCTTTTGACATCGTTCTGGCAAACATGTTTTATTTCAAAGTTGTTCACAATGCCCCAAGGAACCCCAAAGGAAACTCCTGCTTTTCAGCCTTCCCATATTTTCTAACAGCCTAAACTAGGCTGCCCAGTCCTACTCGGCTGCTGACCAGGACACAGCAGCAGTGCACACTCAGCACAGCTGCAGCAAGGCCACAGTCAATAAAAGCTAAGCAAAGCCAGCTCCTGGCTGCCTGATTCATTAATCATTCCTTTTCAGGTCCAGAATTACCCATTTTGTCTGCCTTAACTTCTTGAATCAGAGATGGTAACAAAAATCTTGGAAATTCTCACTCTGTTCTAGGAGCACTTGGATAAAGCTGTAAGAACTCCATGGACTCTTGTAGCTGGTGTAAGGATTGTTACAGATGCACTAGGAGGGGAACAGTGCCTGTGTAAGGTGAGCAGAAGAAATGATGCTCCTCAGTACCACAGAAGCATGGACATACTGGAGTGAGGTCAGCAAAAAGCCACAAGGAAGAAGGGAATGGAGAGAGACTGAGGGCACTGAGTGCCTGGAAACTACCCTGGTCTCCAGCAGAAGGTTACCAACATACATAAACATCTGATGGAAGGAATCAAGAAGACTAAGAAAGTGGAGCCAGCCTCTTCTCAGCCACTGACAGGGTAGCTCCAGTCACAGAATGGTTTGGGTTTGAGGGGACCTGTGGTGGTTAGGGTGTTCCCCACCCCCCCACACTTTAGAAAATCACCCAGACTAGACTCAGCCAGCCCTGGAAATATGAATGAAGCTTATATTTACAGCTAGCAGAATATACAAGCAGATATTTACAGTATATACAGTTATAGACAGAAATAGACAAGGTAAAAGGTAATACAGAAACACAACTCCCCTCCCAGAAACCTGAGTCCCCAGGAGGGGCTCTCAACCACCCCCTCACCTTCCCCCTACTGCTCTCAACCTTACCCCAGTCCCAAGGAAGAATGGAGGTTCAGCCAGGGGGGGTTAAGAAGTAAAGGTGGATCAGACAAAAAGAAAAAATGGAGGGTGAGGTTAGAGAGTAAGATGCAGTTCAGCCAGCAGCCCAGAGCTCCCCAGCAGGCAAAGAGCAAAGTGACTTTATCTGTGTTTTGACTTATATTTTAATACATCTCAGCAAGCCAATGAGAGAAGTAGACATCACCACTGCTTTAATTTTACAGCCTGTAATCTAGTCTTTCTCACCAAAACATCCTAACTAGCTTCAAACTAGCAGAGGACCTCAAAGATCATCCAGTCTCAAGCCAGCACAGGGACACCTCCTATTAGACCAGAATTCTCAAGGCCCCGTCCAACTTGTCTTGGGACACTTCCAGGTTTGGGGCCTCCACAGGTGCTCTGGGCAGTCTGTTTCAGTTCCTCACCACCCTCCTGGGGAAGAATTTCTGCCTGATGTCTCATCTCAGCCCAGCTTCTTCCAGTTTGAATTACTTGGTAAGTCCATATTACACTCTGCAAAGCCCTGCAAGTTAGCAGCTGGATTAGAGTCACCATTTAGTGCCATGTCCTTTGCAGTAAGGACACTTTCTATGAACATAAACAAAACACAGAGCTGGCATCAAGCTAATAATAAACATTCTTGCAATTTATAGAAAAGTCCAGAGTCCTCCAGGATGGGAAATATTAATTCAAGATATACCTTCCAACTACAACATCATAAAATTATTGATATTGAGTAACAAAAAAATATGTTTAGATCAACTAAAGACACGGAACAGAAGCAGCCAAAATCAATATGGCTCTGTTTCAGTTAGCTTCAGCCAAACCGCACTTTTACTATTTCTTGAGGCTTGTTTTCACTCTTCCTTGCTTAAAAAAAAAATAAACTACACACAACCCAAACCCTGAAACTATTGTAGATGGTAATTAAAGATGAACACACCAAGCACTCACATCCATCACATCTGTGTCACCCACAAAGGAACAGATTGTTCCACGCTGCAGCATGGTTGATGTGGCAGCATGGAACCATTTAGCTCTGGTTCTCCACCAGGCAATACAGAGACAGCCAACTGTGTCCTGGGCTGCATCAAGAGAAGTGTGTCCAGCAGGGCAAGGGAGGTGATTCTCCCCCTTTACTCTGCTCTCCTCAGACCCCACCTGGAGTCCTGTGTGCAGTTTTGGAGCCCCCAACACAAGAGGGACATGGAACTGTTGGAGCCAGTCCAGAGGAGGGCCATGAAGACACTCAAGAGGGCTGCAGCAGCTCTGCTCTGAGGACAGGCTGAGAGAATTTGGGCTCTGCAGTGTGGAGAAGAGAAGGATTCGAGGAAACCTTAGAGTGGCTTTCCAGTATTTGAAGGGAGCCTGCAGGAAGGCTGGGGAGGGACTATTGACAAGGTCTAGGAATGACAGGATGAGGGGGAATGGGTTTAAGCTGGAGGAGGGGAGATTTAGACTGGATGTTAGGAGGAAGTTCTTTCCAGTGAGGGTGGTGAGACACTGGCACAGGTTGCCCAGGGAGGTTGTGGCTGCTTCCTCCCTGGAGGTGTTTAAGGCCAGGCTGGATGAGGCCTTGAGCAACCTGCTCTAGTGGGAGGTGTCCCTGCCTAAGGCAAGGGGGCTGGAGCTGGATGATCCCTGAGGACCCTTCCATCATCACAGAATCATCATAGAATCAATCAGGTTGAAAGAGACCTCCAAGATCATCCAGTCCAACCGAGCACCCAGCCCTAGCCCATCAACTACACCATGGCATTAAGTACCCCTTCCAGTCTTTTCTTGAACACCTCCAGGGATGGTGGCTCCACCACCTCCCTGGGCAGCCCATTCCAATGACAAATCACTCTCTCTGCCAACAACTTCCTCCTAACATCCAGCCTAGACCTCCCCCAGCACAACTTGAGACTGTGTCCTCTTGTTCTGTTGCTGGCTGCCTGGCAGAAGAGACCAACCCCCAACTGGCTACAGATTCCCTTCAGGTAGTTGTCGACAGCAATGAGGTCAGCCCTGAGCCTCCTCTTCTCCAGGCTGCACACCGCCAGCTCCCTCAACCTCTCTACATAGGGTTTGTGTTCCAGGCCTTTCACCAGCTTTGTCACCCTTCTCTGGACACCTTTCAGCACCTCAACATCTCGCTTGAATTGAGGAGCTGAGACCTAAAGACAGCACTCAAGGTGTGGCCTGAGCAGTACCGAGCATAGGGGCAGAATAACCTCCATCGTCCTGCTGCCCACACTGTTCCTGATGCAGCCCAGGA
>WAAF01009131.1:46328-59481 GCA_013400475.1 Tricholaema leucomelas | reverse complement strand
AACTCTCCATACCAGCTTCACTAAGAGGCACTGGTTTTACCTAAGCTTTAATTCTGTATTTTCTCCAATTCAATCTATGCAAACCAGTAGCCATCTCGGTCCCCGTACGGGCCACCAACTAATTCTGTCGTGGGTTTAGGCGACAGAAATTAAACTCTCAGATCAAATTGGAGAGAAAATACAGAATTGTATTTAGAGAGAGAGAGAGATAACAGCGATACATCTTACAAAAACCATTTCCCCATCCAAGGGCAAACCCCCTTGAAGTTTCCCCATTCCCAAAGAAAGCTAAATCTACCTTCCCCAGTGCTCCAATCCTCCCCCCCCCCCCACGCCTCCAGCCAGCCAAGAGGCCTACTGCTCGCATGTTCCCGATAGTGGGCTCCTGCCACACACCCAGGGCAGGAGGAGGAGGAAAGGAGAACGAACTGACCTTGTTGTGAGTCTATGAGGAGATAGCAGAATTATGGGGTTGAATAATAATCTTCTAGTCCCCAGAAAACTTTTTTAACCCTATAGCCTCAACCTGGGACAACCACTTAGTGACATTAAAAACGAGTACACAGAATACCTCTTCATTTTTAATCTCTGAATGTTCTTCATTGATAACAGACGTTGCTGTGTGAGGGTATCCTCCAATACAGAGCCAGCCAAGACACTCACCTTCCACCTGCTGTGCTGAGCACCATTGTCCTGGATTAAGTTTCCAGGGACAAAACTCCTAGAACAGAAATGTAGCTTACCCCCCTCTCCCCACTTCCTCTGTTCTCATAGGGAAAAGACAGGCAGAGGAGGTAAGGGGTAAACAAAAGAACTTGAGCAGATTTGGAAGCTAAAAAGATAATTTTAACAAAAATAAAAAAGGTATCTAAGATAAAGGGAAGGTACAGAAATATCGGGGAAGAGGAGATATAGGCATATATAAAGGTACATACAAACCCAGAATTGGCAATGCATTAGGGCCCATCCACACAGGCAAATCAGCTCCCAGCTAGCACAAAGCTCCCCAACATGCAGCAAACACCAAAGGCAAGAGAGTTCCCTGGCGGCTCCTGCCCCTTAAATAGAGGATAGGCAGGAAATGGAGGGGAATTACATGATCCAGTGCCTCCTCCTGGGTGGGGTGACACACACTGGTAGGGCCCATCAGTTAACCCTTACCTATAACACACACGCTAAATACATAGAAGAACATTCCCACTCTCAGAGAGTCCTCAAAGAGGACCAGAAGGAGCACAGAGAGATGAATGGGATTGTAGAGGGCACAGAAAAACAAAATGTTGAGCTAAGGTTAACATCCAAAGCCCTTGGAACTCATTATTTCTTCACTTCAGCTAATCTTATTTTACTAGTTCTGCACCTCTGTGAGAAAAAAATAAACAAAAATGATCAAGGTTGTTCAAAGTGGTGAAATTACCATCCTTGGAGACACTGAAAAACCATCTGGGTATAGTTCTGGGCAAGCAGCTACATGTGGCCCTGCTTGAAGGAGAAGGTTGGACCATAACACCTCCAGAATCATACAATCACTATTGTAGGAAAAGGTCATGGAGCCCAACCATTCTCTAGCTCTGCCAAGGCTGGGGCCAAACCATGTCCCTCAGCATCATACCTCTGCTTCTGAAACACTCTAGGAATGAAGATTGCTCCATGGCATGCTTCTGTAAGCTTTAATAACTCATTTGAGCTTTGCCCATCAGTCTTTTTGTACAGATTTAAGGTAGTACACTTGGGTACAGCTATCTACTTTCCCCCTCTGTACACATTTCTACACGTGTATGCACACCTGCACACATGGTGGTGGGAGGTTACATCTTTATTATCTAACAGTCAGGAATTCTCCTGACATGGTCTCATTTTTTTTAATAAGCAAAAAAAGTCTGATTGTGGAATCCTATCAACACAAAGCAGGTACTGTTGACTTCCAAATATGATGGGAACATACGAAATATCTGCAAGTGATTGGTTGGAGCACAGATGAGAAGGGAAAGTTGCTAGGATATTATGGATCTGTAGAGTTCATGAAGCCTTAACTCCAGTTAAAGCAACATGCAGCCAATGCACTTTGGCTAATCAGGAGTTACTTTAGTGCACAAACAAGGTGAACACTGTTCACATTAGTACCTGTAGAACTCGCCTTAGCAGGCGCCTGCTGAACGCCATACACACTGAAAGAATTCCAGATGCTTTCAAGAAACCCTGGACACCTGTTGTGGTTTGGGAGTCTCCCCTACCCCGGATTCACCAGACTAACTCAGCCAGCTGAAAGTTAAGGATGAAGCTGTATTTTACAGCAAAGGACAAATTTACAAGCATATATACACAATATTTAAACAGATATTTACAATCATAAACAAGTTAAAAGCAATACAGAAATTCAGAAGTACTTCCTGAGCAGCCAGATTGCCCAGGAGGGCTCCTGACCAAACCCCTCCTTTCTCCCTCATTCCTTATCTCAGAAACAACCAGATAAAGCTCCGTAAAGCTCATGTGATGATTTTGCAGAGATCTGGGGTGAGATGTCAAAAACCGACAAGGAGTTATAAGGAAATGATTAGATCAGGTTACACAGATTTCATGAATCTTAAAGCAAGATGCAACCAGACACACAGACCAAAGAAAAAGTGAGAAGTGAATGCCTTATCTTATATTTTGACTATTTGTCCCTCAGCAGAACAAAGAAGTGATACAGACATCACTATTCTTTTCTTTTTCACAGCAAATGATCTAATTTCTCTCATTAAAATATTTCAATTAGCCTCAAACCAGCACAGCACTTTTATAAGATGCAGGTGTTTGCAAGTTGTGTAAAAACGCTTCAAAGGACCAATTAAATTCCTTGTTAGAGTTTAGGGGAATGAAACTGAAGGGTGTTGAGTAACAAGAATCTGGAGGTAGTCTGTCAATTCCTAACACAATCAACCAATGCCTGATCTTGCTGTACAGGGAAGCTTTCTGTCCATCTTTTTGAAAGAGATTGGAATAGCTTTCACAGTCTCACAGTATTACCAAGGTTGGAAGAGACCTCACAGATCATCAAGTCCAAGCCGTTACCACAGAGCTCAAGGCTAGACCATGGCACCAAGCGCCACGTCCAATCCTGCCTTGAACAGCTCCAGGGACAGCGACTCCACCACCTCCCTGGGCAGCCCATTCCAGTAGCCAGTGACTCTCTCAGTGAAGAACTTTCTCCTCACCTCAAGCCTAAATTTCCCCTGGTGCAGCTTGAGGCTGTGTCATCTTGTTCTGGTGCTGGCTGCCTGAGAGAAGAGAGCAACCTCCTCCTGGCTACAACCACCCCTCAGGTAGTTGTAGACAGCAATAAGGTCTGCCCTGAGCCTCCTCTTCACCAAGCTAAACAATCCCAGCTCCCTCAGCCTCTCCTCGTAGGGCTGTGCTCGAGGCCTTTCACCAGCCTCATTGCCCTTCTCTGGACATGCTCAAGCATCTCAATGTCCCTCCTAAACTGGGTGGCCCAGAACTGAACACAGTACTCAAGGTGTGGTCTAACCAGTGCAGAGTACAGGGGCAGAATGACCTCCCTGCTCCTGCTGACCACACCATTCCTGATGCAGGCCAGGATGCCATTGGTTCTCTTGGCCACCTGGGCACACTTTAAACAGTTCTTAACACATTAGAATGTGAAATGGGCATCTAAGGAGACTTCATCATTGTCTTCTTTCTTCCGTTGTCACTGCTGAAAAAAAACTGAGTCGTGAAATAAACCAACACAAATCTTGCCATAGGGAGGAGGAAGCATCAAGTTTAAAACCAAAATTAAGCCCTCTAAAAAAAAACCAAAAAAATTGTGGAGGGGGAGGAGTAGATTTGGAACTGCACAAAACCAGTGGTGGTTCAGGTCAGATTTCATAAAGCTCAGTGCAGCTCTGAATAAATCTGGCAAGGGCTAGGCCAGCCACTAAATGAAGGCTAGAGGTTCTCTCTGAACCCCTTTGCTTCCCAAAGTGAATGGAAAGGGACTAAGGGAGAGAGACTGATGGGGTGGGGAAGAAAATTAAAACAGTTTTAATGAAGACAGTAGTAATAAAATGCAATAGATACAAAAGGGAAGGGAAGGGGATGTGCATATACATATTTCTTGAGATGCTTGTTGGCATATAACTTGTGCAGAATCTTCCTAAAGGCCTGGAAGTGGAGGCACAGCCCTTATACCAGCAAGAAAAGTGCTTGATGACTCTGTGATTATTGTTGTGCATAAAAAGCAAGCTAAGGCTTTTCTTCTATTCAAATTCTCTCAGACCCATCTCTGTCTACCACTGCTCTGACAATAACTTCGAAGGCACTTCCCAGAAAAGGACATCTTGCAGCAGTTAAATGTAGCAGAGAGCTCTGATCTAGACAATAAACACCCTTTCGAACACCAAGCCATCACTCCCAGCTGGGAGAAAGCCTAACTCAGGCAGCAGTGGAGCAATATTGGCAGTCAGCAAGCTGTTGAAGAATTTCATCAGTGTTGCCAGCGTTTGTTCAGCCAAAGTGCTGTCAGCAACAGAGAGATGTTGTGTCTTCTTCAAGCTTTCCCATGTGTAAGCAAGACCGAAGATGCAGAGTGATCAGGGAAACTTGAATTTCACACTGGTGACACTCTCAGAAACTCAGAATGAAAAGCCATCTAAGAGGGATGGTTTCATGGGTGATCAGAGGGCTAAAGCTCCTCTCCTATGAGGACTGGCTGAGAGAGTTGGGGCTGTCCAGCCTGGAGAAGAGAAGGCTCCAAGGAGACATTATTGTAGCTTTCCAGTATCTGAAGAGGGCTACAGGAAAACTGGGGAGGGACTTCTTTGGGTGTCAGGTAGTGATAGGACTGAGGAGAATGGAGCAAAACTAGAAGTGGGGAGATTCAGATTGGATGTTAGGAAGAAGTTCTTCACCATGAGGGTGGTAAGAGACTGGCACAGGTTGCCCAAGGAGGTGGTGGAAGCCACCTGGAGGTGTTTAAGGCCAGGCTGGATGTGGCCCTGGGCAACATGATCTAGTGTGAGGTGTCTCTGACCATGGCAGGGGCATTGGGACTGGATGATCCTTGAGGTCCCTTCCAGCCCTGACAATTCTGTGATCAGACTGAACCATGCCAAACCAATTACAAGGAAACAACTGTCTGATTGTTTAAAAGGCTCACACATGGGTAGATTTCAGATGATCCCAGAACACTACCTGAGAGCTTCTGTGATATTTATTAAGATTTACCTTAAATCTAAATTTCTAGAATTTATCCTGCCTCTTTCTAGCAAAACTCCTGCATCCTTCTAATGCATTTCACCGTAGCTTACTGATACACTCTCCCAACTCCATTTACACTTCCCTGTCAGTTTAAACCAGGACTATGAAGGAATAAAAAAAAAGAGGTTGGTTTTTTTTTTCCTGTATTTCATCTGAAATACCTAGATTTCTGGATTCCATTCAACACACAATTTGTTCTCCACACACATCTTGCTGTGCACCAATGGAGGAAGGCAGGTCTGGTTTTGAAGTTCAGAGATACCTTAGCACCTACTTACTCCAACAGGCTGAACATCAAGTCTAGACGTAGAACTGATGTTCCATCCTGGAAAGCTGGAGTGATGATTCATCAAGGTTTCTTATTACTCCCGAGAAGGGTTTGGTTGGACACAAGGAGCAATTTCTGTCCTGCAGAATTGTCCTGTCAGGCATTGGAACAGGCTGTCCAGGGAGGTGATGGAGTCACCATCCCTGGAGGGGTTCAAGAAACCTGTGGGCATGGCACTTGGGGACATGGTTTAGTGGCCATGGTGGGGTTGGGTTGAAGGCTGGACTTGATCTTAGAGGTCTTTTTCAAGCTCAGTCATTCTATGATTATAAGATCAGATCATGGCACAGAGACTCTATTTCAGATTACTTCTGCAACTGCAATTGCCACCACTTCATTTCTTTTTTTGTTGTAAAGGAGGATGTAGAAAGGACACCTCACTGCATTTTTAAATCTGGTATTGTTTCTACCCTTTGTATGACAGATCTACTCTCAGTTGTTCTGGACATTAAACAAAAACATTTGCAGTGACAAACTGCATGCAGAGACTTTAAAGAACACATTTACTTTTCTCACATTGGTACCTGCCCCTCCAAAATGCAGGCATTGAGACATCAATGCCTTACAGAATAGGTAATGTGAGGTAAAAAAACGTTTTCCACTTTGTGCTCAGCTGGTTGTATTGGACCGCATTACACAGGGGATCAAGGGCAGGATCCAGGGGCACGGTTACAGATAAATATCCTCTGAAAGGAAGAGAGATCAGAGGCACACAATGGTTTGGTTGGACAGGAACTTACAGATCATCTAGGTCCAACTCCCCCACCACAGGCAAGGACAACTCTTGCTACAGCAGCTGGATCAAGGCAGCACCCAACCTGCCTTTGAACACCTCAAGGCTTGGAGCCTCCACAACTATCCTGGGAAACCTATTTCAGTGCCTCACTACCCTCATGGAGAAGAATTTTTTGCTCATGTCTCACGTAGATTCATCTTCCGCTTTGAAGCCATCACCCTTCATCCTGTTGCTCTATGCCTTTCTATAAAAGTCCCTCCCTAGCTCCCTTTTAGCTGCCTTAAAATACTGGAAGGCTGCTAGAAGGTTTTCCTGCACCTTTCTCCAGGCTGAACAAGCACATGTTCCTCAGCTTGTCCTTGCAGGAGAGCTGTTCCAACTCTCTGATCATCTTTGTGACCTTCTCTGGACCATCTTTGACATCTTGTGTTGGGGGCTCCAGGACTGGGCACAGTGCTGCAGGTGAGGTGTTACCAGTTTGGAGCAGAGGGGCTCCCTTCCCTTGACCTGCTGCCCATGTTTCTGGGGATGCAGCTGAGGACACTGCTTGCTTCTGGGCTTCAAGCACACATGGCTGGTTCCTACTGAGCTTTCCACTCACCCAGTGAGTTGATGAGAACATCAAACATCTTTCCAGTTCAGCTGCCAGGCATCACTCTCAGCAGTGTGTATGCTTTGCCCATCTAGCTTCTCATAACAGATCTAAGAGGAGTTATCCAATAAAAACAATTATCCTTGGGCTGAGGCTTTTGCTCTGCTTTGTGACAAGCATTGCTTTTCTAAGAATAGGTTTTAGTTCTGAAGCATGATGCATTTCCATGGTCCCAGAACTTTATTTTCTAGGCAGGAAAAAGGGTAATTATATTCTCCTCAGCTAATTGATTTTAAATTACCCTTGACTGTTTTGCAAACATCTCCACAAGATGCTACACAACAAGCTATAAAGTAGCAGCAACCAAATTAGCAGTAAATCAGAAAACTTTAGTATTCAATTAACATACAAAGCAACCTAAATGACATAACAACATCCAAACAGCAAATCCATTTGCTTCTTTTCAGAAGGTAATTTGCGTCCAATTCTAGAGTTATTTATTTAGAGCTGTTATTTACAGCTCAGTTTCCTTGATTGCTATGGATGTGGAGGTACACACCAACCAGGCGCAGCAGCAAGTGGTTATCAGGAACACCTTACTTCATTAATATTTACATCTATGTATTTGTCACAGAGGGGGATTCTGCCACCTCCGCCGATTTGTGGCGAAAGGGAGAAATCAATCGGTGTGAGATAATTATGTATAAAAATATGTATTCATTAAACTCAATATTCTGAACTCTCATCACCCCCAACCACTATATTAATATTAAGTAGGACTCTATTCATGGTTGTGAAAGACCTTATGGGAATAATACCATTTGGCTTACTAATAACTATATTACAATAACCAGCATACAACTATTAACAGACTATTAACGGAGAGAGAAGTTTTCCCCACGGCTCAATGCCACTTGGGGTCAATATACCATTCGCCCGGCAGAGTGGGCTGAAACATTTTCTGCTCTATGGCAGGAGATTACAAATATTACAGAGATATTAAAGCTTTAAAGTATTCACTCACAATTCTGATTAATCATCCATAATCATCAATCACCCTCCGGGGCTATGTCAACAGCCTATTTCCCTAACAGTGTCCAAACCTCAGGGGAACTTTGCCTGTGGACCTGTGAGGCTGGAAATCTTCCCGGTCTCAGGGGAAAGGAATTCTTTCTGGCTTCAGGGGAGATGGATGCAGTCTTCCCAGCTATCTGGGGAGATGAATACAGTCTCTGACCTTGTTCTCCTGGCGATGATGCTTTGTCCACCTTGTCTCCTTCTGGATGCTTTGTCCAGGAACTGGTCTGGGGACTGCTGGCAGGACCTCTGGTGCAGGAGAAGGGATGCCGTGCAGTCTGAGCACTGTTCTCATGTTGACTGGCAGGCTGATCACGTGTGCAGACAAGAGGGTCTGCTCCTGGTATCTCGGCAGCAATGGCTCTTACCAGGCAATGAAGGCAGCAGGCATACACAGCTGCATAGGAGCCTGTGCTCCACACATATATAGGCAATACAGGATCAAAGTCCTGACTAGCTCACCACAGCTGGCTAGGAGATTCTATCTCTGTAATAGCAGCACAAGCAAGTAGGCTGGTGAGTCTAAATAATAGCAAGGTGTGCCCAAATATAAGTGTAAGCGATCGTGAGCAGGGGGTCCCGAGTGTGGGGCCTGAGCATGAGTGTAAGCATGCTGGTGAAGCGAGTGCATGAGTCAGAGCGAGTGAGAGCTTGCAGAAGCTCGCAGAAGCAAAAGAAGCAGCAGTCAATGGAAGCAAGCAGCAGTGGGAGCAGCAAGAAAGCAAGAGCACGTGTGAGCTCCCATTATTAAACTGTGGGCCTGATCAATTGCCTAATTGGCCACCAGTGACCCATCGGTTTGTCAGTCAGCCAAGCAATACCATAATAGGCGAAATCACTTGCCTGGTACCTCCAAATATGGAGAGAGCATAGGCTGGGCCATATGCTGACAGCGTGGGCTTATGCTACCTGTTTACCACCTGCTTATATAACTTGTTTACTACCTGGACCTGAAGGCAGGCCAGACTCTATGGCACCTAGGTCTGTTGTACCTTTTTATGCCTTTAATGTGTTTACCCCTAGTTTGGGTTTATTTACCCCTGGTTCAGGGAGGAAAACGTGTTTGGGCAGGCAAGGCAAAGTAAGGCATAAAATAAGCCTATTTTCGGGCTTCTGACCGTTTATTTCAGTATGCTTGAAAAAAAGGTGCTCATATACATCACAACATTCAAATCACTCTTTGGGAAAGTTTTGTGTCTGCCATTATGACTTCTTAGAGTCATAACCTGGGCAAGAACAACCCCATGGACCAGTATAGGTTGAGGACTGACCTGCTGGAGAGCAGTTAAGGGGAAAAGGACCTGGGGGTCCTAGTGGGCAGAAGGTTGACCATCAGCCAGCAATATGCTCTTGTGATCAAGAAGGCCAATGGCATCCTGGAGTGCATTAGAAGGGCTGTGAGGAAGTTCTCATCCCTGTCTACTCTGCCCTGGTCAGGCTGCATCTGGAATATTATGTCCAGTTTCAGGTCCGTCAAGAAGGACCTCAGGCAACAGCTTGAGAGATTCCAGTGCAGAGCCACAAAGATGATGAAAGGAATGGAACATCTCTGTTACAAGGAGAGCCTGAGAGAGCTGGGGCTCTGGTGGAGGAGGAGCCTGAGAGATTACCTCATTCATATTTATAAAGATGTAAAGGTGAGTGCCCAGAGACTGGAGCCAGACTCTGCTCAGTAATGCCCAATGACAAAAAAAGGGCAGTGGTGGAAGTTGAGGCATAGGAAGTTCCATGGAAACATGAGGAGGAATTTCTTCACTGTGAAGGTGACAGAACACTGTAACAGGCTGCTCAGGGCAACTGTAGAGTCTCCCTCTCTGGAGATATTCAAGACCTACCTGGATGTGTTCCTGTGTGATCTGTTCTAGGTGATCCTACTCTGCGGGGGGGGTGGACTGGTGTGCTAGTTCGAAGCTAGCTAGAAAGTTTTGGTGAGAAGAATTACATCACAGGCTGTGAAAGGAAAACAACGGTGATGTCTACTTCACTCAAGGCTTGCTGAGAGGTATAAGAACAAGAATGTAAATATAGATAAGACATTCGGTCACTGCCTGGGCTTTGAGCTGCATTTCTCTCTCTAACCTTAACCTGCCATCTCTCTGATTAATCCACCTACTTCCTGGCTGAACCTCCAATCTTCCTTGGGCACAAGGCACCGTCTGTGGCAAGGTAGAGAGGGATGGGAGAAGGTGGAAGGGTGGTTGGGAGCCCCTCCTGGGAACTCAGGTTTCTGGGAGAGGTGTTGTGTTTCTGTATTACTTTTACCTTATATATTTCTGTATATAACTGTTTATATATTGTAAATATCTGCTTGTATGTATTGTTCTAGGCTGTAAATATAGAGCTTCATTCAATTTCCAGAGCCAGCTGAGTCTAGTCTGGGTGATATCTAAAGAGCAGGGGGGAGGGGGAAACACCCCTCACAACTGGATGAGCTCTTGAGGTCCCTTCCAGCCCCTGACATTCTGTGGCTCTCTTGTGATGGTCAGCAGTACCAGTGAGCAGAACTGAGCCATCATTTTAGGTAGCCATTTCTTTTCTGAATCATGTGAGGTGAGGCACTCAAAACACTAGGGGTGAAGTCAAAATATGCAAGCATTGGAACAGGCTGCCCAAGGAGGTGGTTAAAGTCACCATACCTTAAGGTATTCAAAAACCATGCAGATGTGGCACTTCAGGACATGGTTTAGTGGCCATGGTGGTGTTGGGTTGACAGTCAGACTCAATGATCTTAGAGGTATTATCCAACCAGTGGGTAAAAGTAACACTCTGTGCTGGGTGAGGAACTGGCTGGAGGGCCGAGCCTAGAGAGTGGTGGTGAATGGTGCCACATCCAGCTGGCAGCTGTCACTAGTGGTGTCACTCAGGGGTCAGTGCTGGGCTCCATCCTCTTTAACATCTTCATAGATGATCTGGATGAGGGCATCAAGTCAGTCATCAGCAAGTTTGCAGATGACACCAATCTGGGGGCTGATGTGGCTGGGTTGGAGGGCAGAAGGGCTCTGCAGTGGGACCTTGACCACCTGGACAGATGGGCAGAGTCCAAGGGGATGGCATTCANAGCCCTACGAGGAGAGGCTGAGGGAGCTGGGATTGTTTAGCCTGGAGAAGAGGAGGCTCAGGGGTGACCTTATTGCTGTCTACAACTACCTGAGGGGTGGTTGTGGCCAGGAGGAGGTTGCTCTCTTCTCTCAGGCGGCCAGCGCCAGAACAAGAGGACACAGCCTCAGGCTGCACCAGGGGAAATTTAGGCTTGAGGTGAGGAGAAAGTTCTTCCCTGAGAGAGTCATTGGCCACTGGAATGGGCTGCCCAGGGAGGTGGTGGAGTTGCCATCCCTGGAGCTGTTCAAGGCAAGATTGGACGTGGCACTTGGTGCCATGGTCTGGCCTTGAGCTCTGTGGTGAAGGGTTGGGCTTGATGATCTGTGAGGTCTCTTCCAACCCTGATGATACTGTGATGCTGTGATACTAAAACTGGGAGAACCAACAATTCTTTTTTTTTCCAAGCATTTTTCAGGACAGTTTCCCAAAGGAATGCAGACATAACTTGTGACTGAAGGAAGAGGCTGGTTCTCAAAGTCACTTTTCAGTGCTTTTGCTTTGGTTCTAAATCTCATCAAACAAAACACCTCTTGTTAATCTGCACTTTTTAACGCAGAAAAAAAATCTTCAACATATTTAGCACTGTTAGGAAACCAGGCAAGACCTCAGCTCGCAGTAAATGTAATCAGTGCTTCTGCCTTTTTCAATGGCTTGAAGCAAAATGCAACCAAACACAGAGCAGCCTGCTCTCTCTGTTACTCCCTTAATGCCTTTTCCTTTATCAGTGGAAGTCCTCATAGATCCAGTAGGGATACTCATATAGGAGTTGCTTTCTTTTAATCCAAAATCTCTTTGAAAGTTCTGCTCCTAACGGCAGCTCTGACTGAACTTGTAAAGGACACTTCTGAGGCAGGCAGTGAGTGGTGCCAAGCACAGCAGAGCAGCTATGCTCTTCTCCCTGATCTTCACTGGTCTTAAAGATGCATTCATTACAGGGACTCCAAAGCAGGAGGCAGGTCTCAGGCCTTTGAGATGGGTCTGCTGACATAGCAAGTGCTCAACTCATATAATATCCTTCAGGGACTCTTCTTACTTGGTCCCTTTTACATGTGATAGGACTGGATTGCAAAGAGACTTAAACCAGAAGTATCTGTGGAGCCAGGCTTATATCGTATATCCCTGAAGACTCTCTAATGGCTACCAGGTCGTTTCAAGTCTGGGATTTCCTTCTAGTGAACCATTATTGATGCTGATTCCCCACCAACCAGCATGTAGCAAATAAAGAAGATATTTTGAATGAAACAAATTCATAAAACCGTAGAGAAACAAGATCATCCTCACTGCCTGTGCTCCCCTCTCTCTGCATGTTGGATGGAATCAGAGTGCTTGGCTTTTCTCTTCCACAACCAGAGCCTCTCATGTCTTGCTCAGATGCTGCTTGTGAACCAGAGGGGCATGGCTCTGAACATCTGCACTCTGTAATTCCAAGCTATTCTCTGCCATTGCATGGCTCTTAGCTTAATGGTGTGGTTCATGCACTCCAGATGCATGTCACCATGGCCGCTCCTCAGATAAGCCCTTAGTTAACCACAGAGAATCCAGTCTGGTACGTACAGCTGGACTAGAAAAACCTCCACTGCAGCCATATACCAGACTCGGCAGGCACACATTGTCCTCTGTCTTGCAGAGCTAGCCAGGGAATCCACACCCTCTGTGTCATCTTGCATGGCCCACTTTGTCCACATTCCCTGCTGTCAAGGGCTAGGCCTGGGCTGGCAACTAAAAGAGTGTCAGACACTCTCTATGAGCCTGGCTCATAGACCAGCCAGGAGGAGAAGTACCTGGGGGTACTGGGTGGCAGCTGAATATGAGCCAGCAGTGTGCCCAGGTAGCCAAGAAGGCCAATGGCATCCTGGCCTGGATCAGGAACAGTGTGGCCAGCAGGACCAGGGTAGCCCTTCTGCCCCTGTGCTGGCACTTATTAGGCTACACCTTGAGTACTGTGTCCAGTTCTGGGGCCCTCAGTTTAAGAAAGATGTTGAGATGCTTAAACACGTCCAGAGGAGGGCACCAAGGCTGGTGAGGGGCCTGGAGCACAGCCCTGTGAGGAGAGGCTGAGGGAACTGGGGGTGGCCGGCCG
>WAAF01009131.1:0-46305 GCA_013400475.1 Tricholaema leucomelas | reverse complement strand
AGGGCAGAGCTCATTGCTGTCTACAACTACCTGAAGGGAGGTTGTAGCCAGGTCTCTTCTCCCAGGCACCCAAGGACAGAACATGAGGACACAGCCTCAAGCTGTGCCAGGGCAGGTTCAGGCTGGATGTTAGGACGAAGTTCTTGACAGAGAGAGTGATTGCTATTGGAATGGGCTGCTCAGGGAGGTGGTGGAGTCACCGTCCCTGGAGGTGCTTAAGAGGAGACTGGATGCGGCACTTGGTGCCATGGTTTAGTTAATTAGAAGGTGTTAGGTGATAGGTTGGACTTGAGCTCAAAGATCTTTTCCAACGTGGTTAATTATGTGATTTTGTGAGTGTCTCTGCTTCCCAAAGGGAAGAGAAAGGAAATAGAGGAGATGGACTGATGGGCTGGGAAAGAAACTAAGCCAGCTTTAATGAAAACAATAACAATAAAATTATATCTATAGACACATAGATACAAAACCAACTCCTTGATGGCAGTGGTCACTAGCACTACTGGTGCTGTGCCAGACATTCCAGACTGGACTCTGTAGCAGACAGGAACAGGATCCAGGAGCTAGATCTTGGAAATGTATTCAGGATCTCATGGACTGGGACTGAAGGAAGAAAGGACAGAGTCCTCCTGAGACAGTAGCCAATGAACACCTTGAGTACTGTGTCCAGTTCTGGGCCACTCAATTCAAGAGAGATGTTGAGATACTGGAACATGTCCAGAGAAGGGTGATGAAACTTGTGAGGGGCCTGGAGTACAGCTCTGTNACAACTATCTGAAGGAAGGTTGTAGCCAGGTGATGGTCAGTCTCTTCTCCCAGGCAACCAGCAACAGAACAAGGGGACACAGTCTCAAGTTGTGCCAGGGAAGGTCTAGGCTGAATGTTAGGAGGAAGTTCTTCACAGAAAGAGTGATTGCTATTGGAATAGTCCAGGGATGTCGTGGAGTCACTGTCCTCGGAGGTGTTGAAGAAAAGACTGGATGGGGCACTTAGTGCCATGGTCTAGTTGACTGGCTAGGGCTGGGTGCTAGGTTGGACTGGATGAGCTTGGAGGTCTCTTCCAATTTGGCTGATTCTATGATCCTATGATTCTAAGGAGAGGCTTGACCCTGGTAATCCCTCAGCTTCACACCAAACATGGGGGCCATGGGCTGGGATCTCTTGTTGGTCAGTGTAGGCTCACCTGAACTCTTTCCTCCTCTGTAGCCTTTTCCTCTGCAGCCCAGAGTGGCACACAAGATGTGGCAGTGCCCTTGGTCTGCAGCCCAGCCCTTGGCAGCAGGTCTCCCCATCAGTTCTCACTGCTAGCAGCAGCCTCTGGCTGTGCAAACCAGTGCTGGCCCTGAGCAGAGACCGACCCGGGCAGGGACAGCACTGACCAGAGTCAGTTCTGGTCTAATTCAAACTTGGAAAGGTCTGAATTCCCAAACTGAGGTAGGCATCACTGCTTCTGCCTGGACAAGTTGTTTTCCAGGTAAATGCACAAAGCATAAAGACAAGACCCCCAAGAGATGCACAAATCCAGAGGTATTTATGCTGTCATGTTTTAGTGCCATGCAGAATGAATGTGCATTCCTTTGTCCCACCACCATCCCACACCTTCTGGCAGCCTCTTTCAAAACATCTCAGAAATCTGCAGGAGATCTGTATCCTTTGGTCATGGAATCACAGAAAATATCTGGTTAGAAGAGTCCTCCAAGCTCATCCAGTCCAACCCCTGACCCAGCACTGAAGGGTCAACACTAACCCTACCCCCTAAGCACCAGCTCCACAGGCTGTTTGAACACCTCCAGGGATGGTGACTTCAACACTGCCCTGGGCAGGCCATCTCAATGTCTGAGAACCCTTCCAGTGCAGAAATATTTCCTAGCATCCAGCCTGAACCTCCTCTGGGGCAGCTTGCAAGCATTTCCTCTGCTCCTGTCCCTTGCCACCAAGGAGCAGAGGCTGCCTCCTCCTCGCTCCAACCTCCCTTCAGGGAACTGTAGAGAGCAATGACTTCTGCCCTCAACCTCCTCCAATCTACACACCCTCAGCTCTCTCATGTTCCAGGTCCCTCTCCAGCCTCTCTGCCATTCTCTGAACAGGCTCCAGCCCCTCAGTGACCTTCCTGGAGTAAGCTGCCCAGATCTGAACACAGCACTGGAGGTGTGGCCTCAGCAGTGCTGAGCACAGGGGGATGATCCCCTCCTGTCCTTGTTGACCACCCTCTTTCTCATCCAAGCCAGGATCCCACTGGATTTCTTGGCCACCTGGGCACCACCAAAAAGTATCACTAAGGAAATAAGGCTAGCATGAGATTGGGATAGAAGAAGCAAACTGATGTAAGAATGGGAAGTGAGGGCAGTGGAGGGTGGGGAGTTACGAGGACTGCGAGAGGCTGTGGGTTCAAAGAGTGTCTGCACTTAACCCTGGGCACATACAGCCCATGCTGAGCCATGGAGACAGTTTTGATGACTTATCTCTGCCTATACACAAAGAACTATGGTAAACCCTTCTTTTTTTTTCTTTTTTTTTTTGGACACTGGGTCTGAAATCCCAAGAAACAGCTAAAATTCTCTGCATGTAAATTACTACCCTCGGCTAAATATCTAGGGATTTTCAGGGAAGAACTAATTGGAAGCAAGCAGGGAGAGGGGAAAAAAAAAAGAAAGGCAGAAAGAAAGGAGTTCCAGTGCCCCAGTGAATAATTTATAGCTGTTTCTTTCTCAACAAAGGGAATGTTGAATGTTTTTGACAATAGCAGGTACATAATTGTTTTATGCTGGGGGCATTTATTGTAGCTCATTTGTTATATCATCTTGCTAGTTTTCATAGCATGCATTTATTTGTTCTCTTGGTGGAACAATCTGAACGACAACTAGGAGAAATAGAGGAGCACAGAGAGCGAGGAATGGCATGCTGAAAGATTTAGACCAATGCCATGCCTTGAAAACACCATCAATAGCATGAACACTGTCAGCATGGCAAGAGTGAAAAGTCTAGATCTAGCGACCACATTTTTTAACAAATGTCCTGTTTTTCTTTCCTCCAGAACTGTCTTTGGTCATTCATTTCAGATTATTTAGGTCAGAAAGGAGACTGTTCTGCAATAGAAGGTTTAAGACTATGAAAGAAGGGGAAAAGGACAGCACAGAAACACAGGTGATAAAACCTTGAGAAAAAGTCAAACCGCTAAGCCTCCTCCAAAGACATAACTAATCCTACAAGTTCAACTCGGCCAGTAAGACCATGCAGCAGACAGATTGCTGAGCTTTTGTGACCTCTGCCATTGGGAAAACATTTCAACTACACTGAGTCATTTCCCCTCTGTTTTTTGTCTCTTTTTGTCTCTAGCTGTAAAAACTCAAGAGCTCTTTATGTTGTGCTTTCCCTGATCTTGCCATCAGAGAAAGTGTAATTGTACAGGACGGTGGAAAGACAATGAGTATACATTAAAACACACCAAAGGCCTCTTCTAACAGCCAAGATCTTCCAGTAGGTCAGCACCTTAGAGGTATTTTAAAGATGTGAAGACGTGGTGCCGAGGGACATGATTTAGCAGCAGCCTTTGTACTGTTGGATTATGTTTGGACTAGATCTCAAAGATCTTTTCCAGCCAAAACATATCTATGATTCCGTGAGTTAGATGTACAAACCAGTGTCGTTGCTGTGGCCTTAATGATGCTGCCATGACTTCCAGAATCTGATACAGAAAGCTTATCAGAGTCTTTGTGCTTCTATTTAAGATTACAACTACTATGAATACTGCACAGTGAATTGAACATCTAGATTTTCCCCCATTTGCATGGACAGAGATATAACTATAGAAGCTGGGCATGAGCCGGCAGTGGGCACTTGCAGTCCATAGTGCCAATGGCAGCCTGGGCTGCATCAAGAAATGCATGGTCAGCAGATGGAGAGAGGGGTCTCTGCCCCTCTGCTTTGCTCTGGGAAGACCTTGTCTGCACTGCTGTGTCCAGCTGTGGGGCCCTCAGAACAGGAAGGACCTGATGGAGTGTGTCCAAAGGAGACCCATGAAAATGATCAGGGGGTTGGAGCAGTTCTGTTGTGAGGACAGGCTTGAGGCAGCTGGGAGTGTTCAGGTTGAGAAGACCTAATAGCAACCGTTCAGTACCTGAAAAGGGCTACAAGAACACTGCAGAGAGACTGTTTCCAAAGGCCTGCAGTTATTGGATGAGGAGCAATAGTTTGAAATTAGAGCAGAGCAGATTTAGAGTGGGTGTTAGGAACAGGTTCTTTATAATAAGAGTACTGGAACACTGCTACAGGTTGCCCAGGGAGGCAGTTGAGGCCCCATCCCTGGGGATATTCAAGATCAGGCTTGATAAGGCTCTAAGCAACCTGATCTAGTCGAAGATGTTCCTGCTTACTGCAAGAGAGTTGGACTAGATGACTTTGGGATGTCCCTTCCACATGTCTTTGCCTTTTCTGTACACATTACTGGCTTCATTCTCTTCTATACTAAGCACTTTTATATCACCCTGGCAGCACAGAGTGGTTTTAATGCATCCAGAAGGATTGAAGCCTTACTTGGCAAAGCAATGTGAAAAGGTCTAGCAGGTAAACATCAATGACTAGTCTTATGCAGAGCCTCAGCTAATCCTTTAAAGAGTCCCAGATGCACCTGCAAGGTGGCTCATGTGGTGGATGTGGGAAAGGTTGCAGATGTCATGTACCCAGACTTTAGTAAAGGCTTCTGCAAGGTTCCCCACAGCATCCTCTTGTACAAACTGGCTGTTCCTAGTACGGACAGACACATGTTTAGCTGATTCAAAAACTGGCTGGATGGCCAGGCCCAAAGTGTAATGGGGAATGGAGTTAAATCCAGCTGGATGCCAGTCACGAGTGGTGTTCCCCAGGGCTCACTACTGGGGCCAGTGCTCTTTAACATCTTTATTGATGGCCTCGACAAGAGGATGGAGCACATCTTCATTAAGTTTGCAGAGGACACCAAGCTGGGCAGAAGTGCTGATCTGCTGGAGGTGAGGGAAGTTCTGCAGAGAGATCTGGCCAGGCTGAATCCATGGTCTTAGGCCAACTGCATGGCATTCAGCAAGTCCAAGGGCCAGGTCCTGTACTTCAGTCACAACAACCCCCATGCAATGCCACAGGCTTGAGGCAGAGTGAATTGAAGGTAGCTTGGCAGAGCGGAACCTCAGGGTGTTGGTCAACAGCTGAATGAGAGTGAGCCAACAAGAAAGCCAACAGCATCCTGGCCTGGATCAGGAAGTCTGTAATCATTGATTCATACTTGGCATTGGTGAGGCTTCTTCTTGAGTAATATGTTCAGCTTTGGGCCCCTCACTAGAAGGTCACTGAGGTGCTGGAGCATGTCCAGAGAAGGGCAACAAGGCTGGTGAGGGCCCTCGAACATAAGTGCTATGAGGAGTGTCTGAGGGAGCTGGGGGTGTTCAGCCTGGAGAAGAGGAGGCTAAGGGGAGACATTGCTCTCTACAACTACCTGATTGAGGAGGGGGCAACCTCTTCTCCTTGGTGACAAGAGACAGGACTAGAGGACATGGTTCAAAGTTGTGCCAGGGTGAGTTCAGGATGGATATTGCAATAAAAATCTGCATCAAAAGGATTATTGGGAACTGGAACTGGCTGCTGAGGGAAGTGGTGCAGTCACCATCCCTGGAGGTATTTAAAAGCCATTTGGGCGAGGAGCTTAGGGACATGGTCTCAAAGCTGTGTGCAGGGAGGTCTTAGCTCATGGTGTGATGGTTTGGGTGTCCCACTCACACACACACTTTAGAAATCACCCAGACTAGACTCAGCCAGCTCTGGAAATTTGAATGAAGCTTATATTTACAGNCTTTCTTCTTTACACATCCCAGCAAGACTGTGAGGGAAGTAGACCTCACCATTGTTTTCATTTTACAGCCTATCATCTAGTTCTTCTCACCAAAACATGCTAGCTAGGCTCAAACTAGCACACATGGTTAGACTCGACAATCTCTAGATCTTTTCCAATCAAAGCAATTCTGTGACTCTGTCAGACTGAGCCACGTGGGTGTCTGCCTCTTCTCTCTACTAACAAGTAATAGGACGACAGGAAGTGGCCTCAAGTTTCACTAGGGGAGGTTTAGACTGGATCTTAGATGAAACTTCCTCACTGTAGGGATTCTTATGGTTGGACTCAAAGATCTTAAAGATTCTTACCAACCAAAATGAATCTATGCTTCTGTAATAGGAAACTATCATAAATTACTGTTCTTGTCCCTACATCTCTCCTTGTTCACTAATGAACTGTTTCTTCCAATGGGCTTAGGTTCTCATGACCCTAATCCAAAACCCACTCAAGTCAAAGTCATCTCAGTGACATCAATGGAGTTTGTACACCTGAGGTAAAATCACAGTGACATCAGTGGAGTTGATTAACTCCTGAATTAACTAAAGTAGTAAGAAACTCACATTACTGCAGAAGAGCTAAAAAACAGGCATCTGTTGATCACAGGATTATAGAACCATTGGGTTGAATGGCACATCTAGAAGTTCATGTAGGTCTGCAGTGAGCAGGGACATCCCCAACTACATCAGATTGCTCAGAGTCCCATCAATCCTGACCTTGAATGTCTCCAGTGATGAGGCCTCCACCATCTCCTCAGACAACCTGTTCCAGTGTTCCACCAGTCTCACACTAAAGAACTTGTTCCTAATGTCCAGTCTAAATCTGCTCTGCTGGAGTTCAAACCACTGTCCCATGTCCTAGTGCTACAGACCACTGGGAACAGTCCCTCCCCAGCTTTCTTGTAGGCCCCCCTTGAGAACAGAAAGTTTACATGCACCCAAACCACCAAGCCCTTGTTTTCCCTTCCCTGAAACTTGTACACTGATGAAGTTGTCACTTTCCTTGTGTCTGAACCTTGGCAATATGAATGGTAACCTTTGTCTTGAGGAGCAAGATGGGACTGTGCTTGTGCGAGAGACTGAATCTCATCTCTCATGTACATGTAAATCAACAAAGATATAATCACCTTTGCTCCTTCCAGACAACAGCTGCTCGGGAAGTGTGGTGCAAATACATCCTGGGTGGTTTGTCTGATCAGTCCTCTAATGCCCAGGAATGTGTATTGAAAGAGTGAGAGACAGAGGGGTGAAGGGGCAAAAATCCACTGCGTGGGACCCTTGCAGGCACAAGGACTTCCTGGAAAGTTCAACAAAGACAAGATGGTTGCAAACGACCCCTCCTGATGGAGCTCTGCCCACTGACAGCACATCTGGTAGTCACTTAGGCTCTAATGTGACTAAGGTGTGGGCCAGAGGGAGCTTCAATAAACTGACTACAAGACATTGAGCCTATACCAGCTTTAGTGAGAGAGTGAGTGGGAGAAAATATCACCATGGACATTCAGGCTGAAAACACCAGCCCAGGAACCCTCTCTCCACCACCACCACCACCACCCATGCCATGCCCCAAGTTTTGTCTGCTGTAAGAAGAAGAACTGGAGAAGAGGGAAGAACTCTACTGAGAAACACTACACGCTGGAGGCTGCTCAGAGAAGGGAATAACATCATAGATGCTCTCTCCCTCTCCTCCATATGAGGACAGCACAAGCCAACAAGGATGAACCTGGGGACACCACCTCCAAGCCAAAGCAGCAGCAGCCTTTCCTGGACCTCCTGCAGGCAAAGAAAGTGTCTTGGAGGTGGGGCATCTGGTAATACAGTTCCTTTCCTTCTGCTCTCTTTCTCCATTTTTTTTTTTCTCTCTCTCCTCTTCTCTCTATTTCTCTGCTCCATTCAGTTTATCCTTTAATAAATAGTTTTGATACTGCTATTTGGCCCTGCTTAATTCCACACCATGGTAATGTATAAGAACAAATCTCTCTCCTCTGGACCAAGACATTTTTAGTCTCTCTCCTCCAGACCAAGACAGCTTGCCTGACAGTTGACATATATGTAAGATCAGAATCTTACCAGATAATGCTCATTCTCTTGAAGTTCATTGGAGCCTTGCCAGTGACTTCAGTGTGACCAGAATGTCATCATCAGGCTTTAACAGGACTGACCATCATAGAATCACAGAATTCATAGAATCACAGAATCATAGAATGGTTTAGTTGGAAGGGACCTCAAGGATCATCCAGCTCCAACCCCCCGCCATAGGCAGGGACACCTCCCACTAGAGCAGGCTGCTCAAGGCCTCATCCAGCCTGGCCTTAAACACCTCCAGGGAGGAAGCATCCACAACCTCCCTGGGCAACCTGTGCCAGTGTCTCACCACCCTCACTGTAAAGAACTTCCTCCTAACATCCAGTCTAAATCTCCCCTCTTCCAGCTTAAACCCATTCCCCCTCGTCCTGACATTACTAGACCTTGTCAATAGTCCCTCCCCAGCCTTCCTGTAGGCTCCCTTCAGATACTGGAAAGCCACTCTAAGGTCTCCTCGAAGCCTTCTCTTCTCCAGGCTGCAGAGCCCCAACTCTCTCAGCCTGTCCTCATAGCAGAGCTGCTGCAGCCCTCTGATCATCTTCGTGGCTCTCCAAATTGTCAGGGTTGGGAGGGATCTCAAGAATCAATCAAGTCCAAGCCTCCTGCCATGGGCATGGATATTTCACATTGCATCAGATTCCCAAGAGCCACAGCCAAGGGCCTCATCCAGCCTAGCCCTGAAAACTTCCAGGGATGAGGATTCCACCACCTTCCTGGATAACCTGTGCAAGTGTCTCACCAACCTCATAGTGAAGAATTTCTTCCTAACATCTAACCTAAATTTGCCTCCTCTAGCTTGGAACCATTCCCCCAAGTGCTATCACTACCTGACATCCAAACAAATAAAGCGACAGGCAGTTGGCTGTCAGTGCCCTAAGCAAGATCTCACAGTCAGCAATGAAATCCACATCCACTGACTCAGAGCACCACTCTGAGATCACAGACATGTCCCCCTGCTCCAAAGCACAGGGTGCTTGCTGACAGGAGAGTCAACAGAGAGGCAGCAGAGGAGATGACGAGACCCTAAATATATTGAGTTAGTTACTGTCAGAGCTGTCACCTTTAGAATTTCAATATCAGTCACCCTCACATATTGCTGTGATTGTAGTTCATTTGCTGGGAGTAGGTTTCTCTGGTTTGGAGGTTCACTTTCTTTAAGAGAAAAGAACTGGGAAAAGGGAAAAAATGTTTTGATGTTTACTGGCAATTTTATTGATATTTATTTTGATGTGTTGATATGTGAATATTGATATAATTGGCAATTGTTTTGGTTTTTTAATTTGAAGTAATTGATAATTGTATTGGTGATTATTTTAATCTATTACTTTTTGATGTAATTGATAGTTGTATTGATATTTACTTTGATTTCTTGATGTTTGATGCAATGCATAATTGTATTGATAATTATTTCACTTTATTGGCATGATGTAATTATTTTAATGCATTGATAGATGATGTAATTGATGACATTGATCATTATTTTAATATTTTGCTACTTGATGTAACTGATACAGCAGTGTGTCCAGGTGGCCAGGAGAGCCAGTGGCATCCTGGCCTGCATCAGGAATGGTGTGGTCAGCAGGAGCAGGGAGGTCATTCTGCCCCTGTACTCTGCACTGGTTAGACCACACCTCGAGTACTGTGTCCAGTTCTGGGCCCCCCAGTTTAAGAGGGACATTGAGATGCTTGAGTGTGTCCAGAGAAGGGCAACGAGGCTGGGGAGAGGCCTCGAGCACAGCCCTACGAGGAGAGGCTGAGGGAGCTGGGATTGTTTAGCCTGGAGAAGAGGAGGCTCAGGGCAGACCTTATTGCTGTCTACAACTACCTGAGGGGTGCTTGTAGCCAGGGGGAGGTTGCTCTCTTCTCTCAGGCAGCCAGCACCAGAACAAAAGGACACAGCCTCAAGCTGTGCCAGGGGAAATTTAGGCTTGAGGTGAGGAGAAAGTTCTTCCCTGAGAGAGTCATTGGCTACTGGAATGGGCTGCCCAGGGAGGTGGTGGAGTCGCCGTCCCTGGAGCTGTTCAAGGCAAGGTTGGACGTGGCACTTGGTGCCATGGTCTAGCCTTGAGCTCTGTGGTAACAGGTTGGACTTGATGATCTGTGAAGTCTCTTCCAACCTTGGTGATACTGTGATACTTGTTTTTTTGGTGTAATTGATAATGATATTGATGATTATTTTAATGTGATGTAACTGCTAATTGTACTGATGATCATTTGAATGTTCTCAAGTCAGCACAGGCCATTTAACACTGTTTCAGGCATCTATTCTCTCTACTGAATTTTCAGCTCTGAGGGTGATTTGTTTCTAGCTTGTTGAATTGTAGGACAGCTGAGTGTTTGGTCAGAGTACCTGAAGGAGAAAAAAGGCAACAACAAATCACCTTGAGCCTAGCATTTTTATCTTAGGAGGAAAGAGTTTAAATGATTGTGAATGAAGAGAGAAAGACCATGCCTATGTCTTTACAGACTAAGGAATGCAGAATGCCACCAACTTCATCACAAATGCAGCCCACACACACACGTGGCACCCTGGCATGGATGGGCTTGAAAACAAAGCACATCTTTGGAGGAGGATATCAAAACTTTCTTTTCATTAAAGACTACATGATTTTCATCCCCCCATAGTCTACAGTTAGTGAAATGAAATTTAATTAGGTGCCTAGTGTGCTTACTTATGCAGCTAATGCAGGATTTCTTTGATTCCTGTGCCTCTCTTTAGTTTATCCCAATGCATCGTGCCAGAATTCTATATAATTGTGGGCAGCCAGTCTTCCAAGACAAACAGCTGACACCTGGAGACATGTGAGGAATAACTTCCAGTTAAGGTTAGTTGCCCAGCTCTCGTTACTCTGACATTAAAAAGGTATTCTACGAAGTTTGAGTTAAAGCAAAACTGTTATTCGGTGATTCTTGGAATGAGAAATAAACATACAGCAGGCTAGACAGAGCTTGTCAGCCTGTCATTGTAATACTGCCTGTTAACAACCACAATTAAGGAAGGCTATATATCAATTATTATTTCTCTGGAACATGAACTTCCCTAATCATGAAAGGAAGTGATGCAGTCTGCATTACTGTCTCCACTCTTCAGCTAATTAGTACTGGTTTTAATGGCTTCATCTGCCCAGGATCAATTGTCTAATGGGGAACAGTTCTCTGTCAGTTAATAAGGTGAGGAACTGTATAATATGATTATGTCTGGCTGCAAAACAGTGATTCAAACAACACTAAAATAATCATGTGATGGAATAAATAGACTGAGGCAGGACTGCCAGATAGTTCTGGAGCAAGCAGATTGTTCTAGTACTGGTACAAATGTCTGATCCAAGAATGTGTGGCACACAGTAAGGGCAGAGAAGGACAGTGTCTAGAAATGCTAAGAGATGGTTCATTAATTAAGAGAAGGAGCCACAGCAACACAGAAACATTCATATTGGAAAAGCCTCATGGGATCACCAAGTTCAGCCCATATCCCTACTCTACAAGGTGCACCCTAAACCATATCCCCAACCACCATATCTGTTAGAGACTGAGAAAAACAAAATGTCTCAACATCTCAAAATAGCCTAGGAAAACTTGTTTTCAGCTAAGCTTCTGAGAAATATGAAGTGGGCATCCTGTCTACACTCACCAGCCCAAAAATCCCCCTGCATGAGTTGAGTTGAGACCCTTACATGCAAACGACTGGACAAAGGACCAAGCCAGTGGAATGCAGGGTGAGCTTGTGAATGTCGTCTTCAGATGATCTGCCTGACTGCACAGCCTGCAGGGACTACACAACCACCATTGTGGACCACCAAAAGCACACTGGAGGAAGTGGTTACCATTTTTGGAAGGTGATTCTCATTTCCACCCAGCTGCAGACTGGCAGCTCCCTGCTTCTTGACACTGAGACTATTTCAAAGAAATCAGCCTGAGAAAGTGGGCTCAATTCTGGAAACCCCCTTCCAGTGATGATATTAAACATGCCCAGCATCACTGCAGAGTGGGCAAGGCTAAGCAAATCACTCTTGGAAAATGTTAAGTGATTTCCAGAAGAAAATGCATATTGAATGAGGCAGGTGAAAGAAGAGAAGTGCTGACCTGCAGACCGAGCACTTCCCCCACCCACTCTGCAAACAGACTGTCGGGATGCTGATTCTCCAGGGTTGTCTCTTCTCTCTTCAGGGGGTATTTCTTTCTTTTCTTTCTCTTTTCTCCCCCTCTCCCTCTCTTACACTCTTCCTCTCCCTCTCCTTATCTTTGTGTGTGTAAGTTGTGTGAGTGCAATAAAAGCTAGCCTGTGCCTTTGACATTGTGCCTTAATTCTGTGACTGAGATTCTGACCTCCCACAATCATAATTCCTCCAGACTGGGACAACATCCAGACGACTTTTAAACACATCCAGGTGGTGACTGCACCACCTCCCTAAGCAACCCATTCCCGTGCCTGACCACTCTTGCTGGGAAAAAAACTTTTCTTAATATCTAGTCTAAACCTACCCAGTAGCAATATGCATTTAAAATAGGGTTTAAAGAGGATCAGAACAAGAAACATGAAAGGGAAGGGCTCTGTGACTCCTTGCTGCAGAAATGAGGTTTTCCAGACTGCAGGAGTGTCCTTGTGAACTTCCCATGCAGAACATGCCAGCCAGTACAGGAAAGGATAGAAACCACTTTGATGACAGACACTGGGTGTGCCTCCAGGCTGCAGAGAGTGAGCTGGCTATGCGCATCCACAGGTCATACCTCTGACTCTGCAGAGTAATTGGGTGGCCTCCTTTTGGTCATTTAGAGAGAGTTCACTAGGATGGAGGGACTGGAGAACTCAGCACAGATTTGCACAAGACAAAGCAGGAGGGACACAAACAGCCACACGACTTTAGGCTTGACTTCTTTCTGCTACAATTGATCACCATTGCCCACAAGTTAATCGGCATTGTTCTTGGCATTTCCAAAAAACAAGACAATGTCCTGAAGGGGTAATTAATTAATGCAAGATTATATTTCCCCAGATTAATATTGTTTATTAATTTTGATATTCAAAACTCTCACCACTCCCAACCACTAATTTTAATAATAATGGCTTCTTCACACAGTCATGGAAACATTATGCAGATGATAACTAGATGTGGAAATAACCAGCAAAATTATAAACTTTAACTGAACTGGAAGAGAAGATTCTTGTGGCAAATACGCTGCTTGCCCACTAGATGGACTCAAGGAGCTCCTTTCTGCTTATGGCAGAAGGCTATGGTGAATTACAAGAGGCTGTATTTACTCACAAAATTATTATCTCCTAACTCGTGGGGCCAGCTACAGCTTCAAACAGTACCCAAACATTTTCAGTGAATGCTGTTATTAGTCAGCCACTGAGGCTTCTGATTCATCTCAGGCTTCACAGAGTGCTGGGAAAGGAGGCAGACAATCTCTGACCTTATCTCTTTGCTCCTCTGGACAAGCTGTGTAACCAGGACTTCCCATCTTGGCAGGAGACTTCCAGGTGTAGGCAGGATGTCTTCTGATATGCAGTCTTAGCACGATGTCCCGCTGGCTGTGCAGGCCGATCGCCTGGAGGCATTTAGAGCCTGTTCCCGGTAAACTCAAGGCAGGAAGTTTCCAGGCAACTCAGGATGCACAGAGGAGTAAGCAATTGCAGCAGGCAGCAGCAGGCACACAAGCATGAATACAACATGTTGTGTTTACTTGCTTACCTCCTTTTATCAATACAGCCCAAGACTAATGGGCATTTGGACACAGAATAGCCAATCAGAATGGCAGTTAGCCAAACCTCACCATATTAGGTGAAACCATAGGCTTGCTTTACCAAAATTTGGGAAAAGCATAGGCCTTGCACAAGGCAGGCACAAGCTGAGTGTGTGTACCTTGTTTACCACAGGAACAAAACAAGTCTGGGCAGGCCAGAGCCCTTAGACTTAGTGGCTCCAGGTTCTTTGTCCTCTTTCCCATAGTTGCTTCTCCCCAAAACATAAGAAAAGAGAGCAGAAAACAATGTCTGAGCAAGCCAGGACATGTATAAGCCTATTTTGGCCCATCAGGCCTACCATGACACTAATAAAAGCCAAAAGCACTATTTGTGGTACAAGAAATAATGATGCTTAATAATTAAGCAACCATGGATGTTACTGAACTGAGGGGGGAGGGGAGAGCAGTTGGTGAAAGTATTGAAGCAATACCCAAAACATGCATTTTTCATCCCAGACCTGATTAATCCTTCTGCCTTCTACAGTGATGTCTGTTTTTCCCTTTGCTGTCCTTTGCAGAGCCACTTCCACAGGAGATCCAGGGACTCCTCCTTGAGACAGAAAAGCACACTGAAGAATAGTGGAGGGAAAGAAAAGAGGGGTAGATTTAATATGGCTGGCTTCAAAGACAGAGCTTCCTTCAAATCCCTGAGGTTTGTGTCTTTACATCTACATTCAAATGTATTAAAGGAAAATGGCTCTAAAGATGGACCTCTCCTACCACAATTGCCTTCAGCTGCTTGCAAACAAATGCTGTGCCTGTGATGATTTGGGTGTTCCCTGCCCCCACACACACTTTGGAAATCACCCAGACTAGACTCAGCCGGCTCTGGAAATATGAATGAAGCTCACTATTTACAGCTTAGCACAGTGTACAAGCAGATAGTTACAGTATATACAGATATAGACAGAAATAGACAAGGTAAAAGGTAATACAGAAACACAACTCCCCTCCCAGAAACCTGAGTCCCCAGGAGGGGCTCCTAACTGCCCCTTCACCTTCCCCCTACCCCTCTCAACCTTACCCCAGTCCCAAGGAAGAATGGAGATTCGGCCAGGGGCTTAAGAAGCAAAGTGGATTAGTCAGAGAAACGGAGGGTGAGGTTAGAGAGAGAGAGATGCAGCTTGGAGGTCCCCAGCAGGAGTAGTGCCTTATCTACATTTTGATTCTTGTTCTCATACATCTCAGCAAGCCTATGAGGGAAGTAGACATCACCATTGTTTTCCTTCCACAGCCTGTAATCTAATCCCTCTCACCAAAACATTCTAGCTAACTTCAAACTAGCACAATGCCTCTACACAGTCACACTACTCACACTGCCCACTTGGGGAAGAAAGGAGCACTTCAAGATCTTTGGATCTCAACAGAGCCAGACATTCCTAGGCAAATTGTGATGAAATCTTGTTCAAATCTGTTGTCTCTGAACAGATCATGGAACCACAGAATGCTTTGGGTTGGAGAGGAATTTAAAGATCATCTAGTTCTAACATCCTTGCCATGGGCAAGGACACCCCTTACTAGACCTGCTTGCTCAAAGCACCATCCAACCTGCCTTTAAACACTTTAAAGCTTGGAGTCTCCACAACTTCTCTGGGAAACCTGTTCTGGTGCCTCACCACACCCATAGGGAAGAATTTCTTCCTAATGTCTAATCTAAATGGAGCTCCTTCCAGTTTGAAGCCATTCCCCTTCATCCTGCCACTCCATGCTTTTGTAATAGGGCCCTCTCCAGCTCTCCTGTAGGCAACTTCAAATACTGGAAGGGTGCCAGAATATCTTCTCACTGAAAGACCCCTACTCTCTTAGCCTGTCTTCATGGCAGAGGTGCTACAGCCCTCCCTCTGATCATCTTTGTGGCCCTCATCTGGACCCACTGTAACAGTCTTATGTCCTTCTTTTCTTGGGCACTCCAGGAGGAGATGAAGGCTAGTCCATCATCACAATATGGAGACTATTTATGTTACAGCACTGGGAAAATAAAGGCTTCTTTTTGCAGGGGTAGTGTGTGCACAGTGTGCTGGTGCTGGGGACACAGCAGGTGGCAGCGCTCTGCGAGACACTGAGATATTTCTATGGCAAACGTTGCTCTTGCAGTCAGAGGGTTGCAGGGATACAGCTTCAGCTTTAACCTGTGCTCCTCAAAACTCAGCCAACACCAGAGCACTGCACAAAGACTGCCAGACCTTGAGAAAACAGATGATAACCATTGCTGTGGGGCAGCTCCAGGAAGCTGTTGTTCCTAGAAAGCAAAAGAACAAATCCACCCTTCAGAGTTACATCACTCCAAAAAGGAACCAATTTTCAGCAGCTCTGCTAACTCACCCTACTTTTACCTTCCATTTCTGGTTCAACTCACTTCCAACCAGCACTTGAGATTATTGTGGACAAGTGGGATTTGCAGCCAAAGAGACAGCAAGAGCAAATGCAGGATCCTGCACCTAGGCTGGAAAAGTCCTCACTATCAATAGAGACTGGGAGGGAAGGCAATAGAAAGCAGCCCTGAGGAAAAGTATTTGGGGGTGCTGGTGGACAAGAAGCTGGAACATGAGCAGGTAGTGTGAGACTTCAGCACAGAAGGCAAATGGCTGCATCCAAAGCAGCATTGCCAGCAGATCCAGAGAGGATCCTGCCCCTCTGCTCTGCTCTGCTCTGCTCTGGGGAGACCTCACCTGCACTGCTGTGTCCAGGTCTGGGGCCCTCAGCACAGGAAGGACATGGGCCTGATGGAGTGGGTCCAGAGGAGGCCACAAAAATGATCAGAGGGTTGGAGCAGCTCTGCTATGAGGACAGACTGAGGGAGTTGGAGGTGTTCAGCCTGGAGAAGAAGAGGCTCCATGAAGACCTAATAGCAGCTTGCCAATACCTGAAGGGGACTACAAGAAAGCTGCAAAAATACTGTTTGCAAAGGCCTGCAGGGACAGGACGAGGGCAATGGCTTCAAAGTAGAGCAGAGCAGATTTAGATTGGATGTTGGGAACAAGTTCTGCACCATGAGGGTGCTGGAACACTGCAACAGGTTGCCCAGTGCTGATGTTGCAGCTGGGATAAATGACTCTTGGGTCACCAGTGTGGTTAGGTGGTCATTCTCCGCTTTATTTCCGTGGTGCAGTGAGTTATCTGCTTTCTTGGAAGAGGTGTGCACAGCTGATTTAGTTAAGGATTGGTACATGCAGAAGGTCCATGGTTGGTCCAGGGTTATCGGCATGGCATACATAGGTTATCTTACAATAACAACATATGGGGCCAGCCCTGGGCTGGCTAACTTGGCCCCCTTGGGCTGGCTAACTCTGCCCACATGCAGCTGGCACTCCACCCCCTGCAGCTGCATGTGGAATGCTGTTATTTACCACCTAGTATTGTAAGCCCAAGAGGGACTCAAGGACACTTCCCAGCACAGGTGCTCATATTTATCATTTCATGTCCTGTTAGCAAAAATCTCTGCACATCCCAGGGAGGTGGTTGTGGCTCCATCCCTACAGACATTCAAGATGAGGTTGGACAGGGCTCTGGACAACCTGCTCTAATGGAGGATGTCCCTGCTGAGTGCAGGGGTGTATACAATTAACACTCCAGGAGGAGTGTCCCTGAACTCGAAACCTGACCTCAGGTGGTCCTGACCCCTCCCCAGGGGTGGGTCTGGCCACCCCCAGGTGAGGGTTAGCCCACTCCCCCTTCCTCTCCCTTAAAAGCAGGGGGACTTCCTGTTCACTCTCTCTTGGACTTGCTCTTGGACACGCTCTTGGACCCCCTCTCGAACTCTCTCTCTCTCTCGACCACTCCCTGGACCACACTGCATCTCTCCCTGCATTTCTCCACACACATGGTCACCATCACCACCATCACACACTCGGGTTGTATTCATACCTTTTTGTACTTGTTATTCTTCCTTCCCTACACCCTTTGTAACCTCCCTACCTTTGATACCCTTTTTAAGTTACTGTTAAACTTGTTTTCCTTTTTAACTTCCAAATCGAGTGAGACTGATTTATTTGGGTGTGCTTACCTTTTCCTCTCACTTCCAATTCCTTTCTTTGGGGAAGGAGGGAGAGGAGAGGGAAGGGCAATTAATAGAAATTGTCAGCAGTTCTATCCAAATTATTATTGCCTCTGGGGATTTAAATTAGAACCCCAGACAAGGGGGTTGGACTGGATGAGCTTCGGAGGTCTCTTCCAATGCAGACCATTCCGTGGCTCTGTGACTCTATTTCAGCTGTTGCATGTGGAACGAGTGTCAGCCAGCTGGCTACTTCTTTATTGCAAAGAGGCAAAGCTGAGAGCAAAGTCTGGTTGGTCTGCTTTGGCATCCTTTTTCAACTCAGTGCTAAAGAACCATTTTTCTGCTTTTCCCTTATCAGGTGCATTACTGCAAATAGTTACAGCACAAGGAGCAAGGACAGTCCAGAACTCAGTCGCCACTGCAGTTACTGTGACCTTTCTGGCAGTGTAACAATGTCCTAATTCTCAGAGAGTACACTTTTTATGACGATAGCACACTTGAGAAAGGGGTGACCTGGAGTGGGAAACAAAGAAGTAATTTCAAGTGGGAAACAAGGTGGGGAGAAACGCAGAAGGACAGAAAGAGAATCATAGGTTGTTCAGAGGTGAAGTGGTGGAAAATCCAGTTGTAGAAGTGTTCAAAGCCAGGTTGGATGAGGCCTTGAGGAACCTGGACTACTAGGAGGTATGACTTCACCTGGAGTACTGCATCAAAGTACTTCATGGCCACTGGACCCCAGGCAGCCTCTGACCACCACATCCCCCACCAGCCCCTCTCTATTTGTGAGCAGCAGGTCAAGCAGGGCTGCACCCCTGGTAGGCTCACGTAACAGCTGAGATAAGACGTTGTCCTTCACACACTCTAGGAACCTTCTAGACTGCCTCTTCTCTGCAGTATTAAAGTCCCAGCAGATGTCTGGCAGGTTAAAGTCACCCACAAGAACAAGGGCAGGTGATCTTGAGGCAGCCTCCAGTTGTTTAAAGAGTAATGAATCAACCTCTTCTTCCTGGTTGGGTGGTCTATAACAGACTCCAACCAGGATGTCAGCCCTTTTGGCCTTCCCTTTAATTCTCACCCATAAGGACTCAACTTAATGATCCTTAATCTCTACCTCCATGACATCCAGAGCATCCCTAATATGCAGAGCCACTCCTCCACCCATTCTCCCTTGGCTGTCTCTCCTGAAGAGTCTGTAGCCATTGATTACAGCACTCCAATTGTGCGAGTCATTCCAGCACGTTTCTGTGATGGTGACAATATCGTAGTTGGGACACCATCTTGGTGAGCATGGTTAGATACTCTTCCTTTCTCATTTCAAGAGGGAAGTTGAAAGCCTGCCTCTCTCTCTCATCCCTTCCTCCTTTGTGTCTGCCTGTGCACAGGAAGGAAGTGGAGGTGGGGAAGGCTACTAGCTGGAGCAGTGTGTGCAGGAGGAGCAGATTAGCCCAGCAACAGCAGGTGGGCACCATGTCCTGCCTGATCCCTCAGCAAGCTGCTAAACACTTCTCGAGATGTCCATATGATCCTCTTGCTGCCATCTTCTCCTCAAGTCACCTGCCCTTTCCCTCTGATCCCTTACCACACTCTGGGCCTACTTCCAGATAAGATAAACTGAAAACATTTCCATGCTGCTAAAGAAAAGCAATGAGGAGCAACAAAATAAGTTTAGGCCCAATTTAGACCCTGTTAATATAAAACCATTAGGTGGAACAACCAAGCTAAACAAGACCAAGCTGTGAGGTAGCTACACATAGGAGCAGCTTCATAAATCTCTCCATGGGCCACTAGCAGTTTAACAAGTGCACACAATTATTATATGGATGTATAGTTTATTCCTGCATAATTTATGCAGATCCATTTTCTGCTATTTTGCTCAACTACAAAATAATAGTTTCATGATTACAGCATCATCTGGGGACATCAAAGCACTCCACCATTACGATTCACATCCCCATTAATGATAATGCTCAAGACAAATGTGACTTTTTATTAGGTTAATTCTTTTTTGCCCATTTTGTAGACAAGTAAGTGGGAGCATGGAGAGGTTAAGTGATTTGCCCCAGGTCATGAAGTAAAATCTGGATGTAAAAACAATGTGTGAGCATGGCCTAAAAGCCATACACATCACAATTAAATAATGAGACATTTAATAGTAACGAAATTCTAAAAAACAGGACTTCTTGCCCCACCTGGGGATGGACTTAGGAGGTAATCTTGGATTCCAAATGTAATTTAAACTTCCGGTACTCTGTAAACAAATGAAGAATGGAGGAAGCTTTTCCTATATTGTCCCTGGAGGTGTTCAAGAAATGACTGGATGAGGCACTTAGTGCCATGGTCTAGTTGATTGGATAAGGCTGGGTGATAGGTTGGACTGGATGATCTTGGAGGTCTCTTCCAACCTGGTTGATTCTCTGATTCTGATTCTCTGATTCTATTGCTCTCTAAAAAGCAAATGAGAAAGAAAAGAAGTGCTGCTAAAGTTGCAGCAAAGAGAAATTATTCTAAAGGGACAGTGCTTTTGCAGTGCTCTCCCTCTCCCGAATGTCCTTGAGAAATAAAAAGCCACATAATGTAAAGATCTTTTGTCTACAAGGACTCAATCAAAAGGAAATAATTGTTCTTTAAACAGTGAGGTTTTACTGAGCTGCCTTTATTTGCTTTATTAACAAGGTGGATGTAGCGAACTCAGTCAGTTTTAACTGAAGGGTCAGTAGCACAAATTGTTCATTACTGCATCTCCAATTCAGGGAGTTTCCAGTAGCTGCCTGCATCACAAACCCTTTTATTTTCTTTGGTGCTAAAAAGCATTTTCAAGGCAAGCTTTTAAACACGCTGAAACAACCCCCCCTCAGAGTAAGCTAACAGCAATATGCAGCAATGTAGAGATCTCACATATTTGAAACAACCATTGCTTTCCATCCCTGGTTTTCCTCCAAGGATGAATTGCTAAGAAAGGTTTCTACCTTCAGCCACTGAAACAAGCACGAAGGTAGTACAGGTGACTTGTGTCCTGGCATAGGACAAGAGCACCAGATGGAAACTGCAGCACAAAAGTTCCACTTCAGCATAAGGAAGAACTTCTTGACTCTAAGGGTCCCAGAGCACTGGCACCCGATGCCCAGAGAGGTTGTGGAGTCTCCTTCTCTGAAGCCTGTCCAACCCTGCCTGGATGTGTTCCTGCTTGAACTGTGATAGATTCTATGGCCCTGCTCTGGCTGAGGGGTTGGAGTCAATGCTCTCCAGAGGTCACTTCCAACCCCTAACATCCTGTGCGCCTGTGGTCCTGTGCAAGCTACAATGAGTCCACATGCTCCACAGAACTGTAAAACAGTTAATTGCACTCAGGTGTTCAGTTTGAGGCTGAATGTGCAAAGTTTCAGTCAACAGAGACTTTGCAGCACAGAAAATTAAACTGTTGAGTGGAAGTTAGTATTTATGTTGCATTACAAACAGAAGACAGAGGAAGCAGACACTAACTCCTACTATAGTTGAACTGCTGGAGCCAGTCCAGAGGAGAGCCATGAAGATGCTCAGAGGGCTGCAGCAGCTCTGCTATGAGGACAGGCTGAGAGAGTTGGGGCTCTGCAGCCTGGAGAAGAGAAGGCTTCGAGGAGACCTTAGAGTGGCTTTGCAGTATCTGAAGGGAGCCTACAGGAAGGCTGGGGAGGGACTATTGACAAGGTCTGGTAATGTCAGGACGAGGGGGAATAGGTTTAAGCTGGAGGAGGGGAGATTTAGACTGGATGTTAGGAGGAAGTTCTTTACAGTGAGGGTGGTGAGACACTGGCACAGGTTGCCCAGGGAGGTTGTGGATGCTTCCTCCCTGGAGGCGTTTAAAGCCAGGCTGGATGAGGCCTTGAGCAGCCTGCTCTAGTGGGAGGTGTCCCTGCCTATGGCAGGGGGTTGGAGCTGGATGATCCTTGAGGTCCCTTCCAACCTAAACCATTCTGTGATTCTATGATTCTACCTAAAATTTCCATGAGACACTGGGAAGTAAGCAGAAGCAAACCTTTCATCATGTAGTGGGGAAAAATTGCTGTGATGGGAAAAGCCCCTTCTTTTTCCCAGAATCTCATCCAGACTTGGTGGTGTTACTGTCCTGAGAGCTGACACCTCATGTTGCTGGTTACTTAGGTGACTGAAAACACAGCAGTACAGAGGAAAAGTCAAATACATTGCTTGATCCAAGGATGAGGGAATGTGGTTCCCCTCTTTGGTGGTACTACTGCAATGTTCAAAGAATTGGATTCCAAAATGTCAGTGTTGCCATGCTATTTCTGGTAGTTGCAGTGATTATTTGTTCAACAACACTGAAGAACTGCTGACATTGTATCACAGAATCATAGAATGTCAAGGGCTGGAAGTAACCCGAAAGCTCATCCAGTCCAAACCCCCGGCCAAAGCAAGATCACCTAGAGCAGATCACACGGGAACACATCCAGGTGGGTTTTGGATATGTCCAGAGAGACTCCACAACTCCCCTGGGTAGCCTGTTCCAGTGTTCTGTCACCTTCACACAGAAAAAAATCCTCTTCATGTTTAAATGAAGCTTCCTATGCCTCAGCTTCCACCATTGCCCCTTGTGCTGTCATTGGGCATCACCCAGCAGAGCCTGGCTCCAGCCTCCTGGCACTCACTTTTACATATTTATAAATATTGATGAGGTCTCCTCTCAGTCTCCTCCAAGCCCCAAGCCCCAGCTCCTTCAGGCTCTCATAACAGAGATATCCAATTCCCTTCATCATCTTTGTGGCTCTGTGCTGGACACTCTTAAGCAGTTCTATATCCATCTTGAACTGGGGGACCCAGAACTGGACACAGTACTCCAGATGAGGCCTCACCAAGGTAGAGGAGCGGGACAGGAGAACCTCTCTCGACCTACTAAACACAGCCCTTCTAATACACCCCAGAATGGCATTGGCCCTCCTGGCCACCAGAGAACACTGCTGGTTCATGGTCAACCTCCATCAGCTAGGACCCCAAAATCCTTTTCCCCTTCCCTGTCTTCCAGCAGATCAGTCCACAACTCATACTGCCTGTAGACGGCCTCACTGACTTCCTGATCCTGATCAGGTGGCCTTGTAATAGACACCCACAACTGTATCACCCATGTTAGCTTGTCCCTTAATTCATACCCACAGGCTCTCAACTCACTCTTCATCCACCCCCTGGACAGAACTAGTTGATCCCTCACATAAAGAGCAACTCCACCACCTCACTTTGCTAACCTGTCTTTCCTAAACAGGACATAGCCATCCATGGCCACAGTTCAGTCATGTGAGCTGTCCCACAACGTCTTTGTAATTGCCATCAGGTCATGATTTCTAACTCCTCCAGTTTATTCCCCATGCTATGTGCATTGGTGTATAAACATTTCAGGGAGAGAGTCGAGTACACAGTTTTCAGCCTTGAAGGGAGGTAGATAGCCTGCTTATCTAAGATGCCAACACCCTGCTTCTCAAGTGCTGGGCTATTATAGAATCATAGAATCATAGAATGGTCTAGATTGGAAGGGACCTCAAGGATCATCCAGCTCCAAGCCCCTGCCATAGGCAGGGACACCTCCCACTAGAGCAGGCTGCTCAAGGCCTCATCCAGCCTGGCCTTAAACACCTCCAGGGAGGAAGCATCCACAACCTCCCTGGGCAACCTGTTCCAGTGTCTCATCACCTTCACTGTAAAGAACTTCCTCCTAACATCCAGTCTAAATCTCCCCTCCTCCAGTTCAAACCCATTCCCCCTCATCCTGACATTACCAGACCTTGTCAATAGTCCCTCCCCAGCCTTCCTGTAGGCCCCCTTCAGATATTGGAAGGCCACTATAAGGTCTCCTCGAATCCTTCTCTTCTCCAGACTGAAGAGCCCCAGCTCTCATAGCCTGTACTCATAGCAGAGATGCTTCAGCCCTCTGATCATCTTCGTGGCCAGTTCTCACTGACAAGGCCAGCTACATCCCCATCTCCCATCATAACTCGTTTAAAGACATGTCAATGAGCCCAGCCCACTCCTGTGCAAGGATTCTTTTTTCCCTTATGGGACAGATGAACTTCATCTGACATCATGAGACCTGATGCTGCTAGAACTTCCCCGTGGTCAAAAACCCCAAAGTTCTGTTGGTGGCACCAACCTCTGAGCCATGTGTTAATCACATGGAATTTTTTCCCTCCTTCAGTATCTCTACCTGTCACTGGAGGGATTGAGGAGAACACCACTTGTACTCCCAAGCCCTCAAGTAATCTCTTCAAAGCCCTGAAGTATTTTTCAATTGTTTTTATACTCCTATCCATTGCCTCATCACTCCCAGTCTGAATAAATCCCAGTCTGAATAGTAGTCCAATGGCCACAACAGACTGGGAAGTCTTTTACAAGTATCCCTAACCCATGCCCCAGAGAAGCAACAGACCTCCCTGTGGGATGGATCTGGACTGTAAATCAGGCCCTCAGTTCCCCTGAGGAGGGAATCCCTACTACTACCACCTTTCTTTTCTTCCTGATTACGCTAGTCCTAAGTCGTGGGACAGGCTAACAGGTCTTGAGCAGCTGCGTGCATGAGTGTTCATCTGTATCCTCCTTCATCTGGTCCTGTTACAAGGGCCTCATACCTGTTGCGTGTGGGCAACTGGGAAGAGTGGGAAAGTTGTGAGGGAACTCGTCTGTCTCTCCTGCTGGTCAGAGAGGGACCCATTGCCATCCCTTGCTCCATCTGGATGACAAGAGGGCAGGGGATCACCTGCTTCTTGTGCCACCAACACCTGCTGCCCCCGGCTCATGGATGGGTGTCCCTGACACTTCATCAGGGCAGGCAGAGCCTGGCTCTACCAGTCAATCTCCTTTTCAGCCTCCCTGATATTCCTAAGTCTTTCAACCTCATTTTGTAAATTTTCAGCCTCTGCTTGCAGCTGTGCTGCCTGGCTGAGCAGAAGAGTTACCTGCTCACACCTTGCATAGTCCCCTGCTACAACAGAGCGGCAGAGACATTCCCCACAGCTTGCAGTTTGTGTCATGGCTTTCTTTTTTAGATGCCCTGTCTGGGTTCCTACCTCCATTTTGCTTGGCATCAAAAGTATGTTCTTATTCTGTCAGGTGGAGACTATTACTCTGTGTTGTGGAGGGCTCAAAGGCCCAAAAATAGGTTTATTTATGCCTTGTGCTGCCTGGACATGTGTTTCTGCCCAAACCAGAGGTAAACACGTTAAATGGATAAAAGGGGCACAATAGGCCTGGTGCCATAAAGTCTGGCCTGCCCAGGGTCCAGGTTGTATAATGTGGATGTAAACATGTTTGTGTACGCCCACGTGCCCAGCTCATGCTTTTCGGGTGCTAGCCCTGTGTGTTTACCATGTTTAGAAAGTCCAGGCCTGTGGCTTTTGCCTATTATGGTATTGGTTTGGCTGACTGTGTGCTGGACTGCAGCAAGAGAAGTGTGGCCAGCAGGGCAAGGGAGGGGATTCTCCCCCTTTACTCTGCTCTCCTCAGACCCCACCTGGAGTACTGTGTGCAGTTCTGGAGCCCCCAACACAAGAAGGACATGGAACTGCTGGAGCGGGTCCAGAGGAGAGCCACGAAGATGCTCAGAGGGCTNGTTTAAAGCCAGGCTGGATGAGGCCTTGAGCAGCCTGCTCTAGTGGGAGGTGTCCCTGCCTATGGCAGGGGGTTGGAGCTGGATGATCCTTGAGGTCCCTTCCAACCTAAATCATTCTATGATTCTATGATTCATTCTATGACTGTCATAACCTGATTGGTCATTCTGGTGTCCAAAGGGCCATTAATCTCAGCCCACATTTGATAAATAGAGGCACACAGGTAAACAACTTGCTCATGCTCAGGCTCACTTGCTCACGCTCAGGCTCATGCTCATTTGCTTGTTCAGGCTCACTTGCTTGCTCACTCACTCATTATTAGGCGTAGACTCACCAGCACTGCATGCCTGTTTGCTTCGCTGTTATTACGGAGCTCAGATTCCCAGCCAGCTGTGCATATTTGCACACCACTGCGGTGAGTTATCAGGACCAGATCCTGTATTGCCTGCCTTTACCTATGGAGCTCAGACTCTCGTGCAGCCATGCATCCTATTGCACGCCCACTGCCTTGTCGCTGCCTGGTAAGCGCTTCTGTCGCCGAAGTTACCAGGAGCAGGCTCACTGGTCTGCACGCGATCGACCTGCTAGCCCGCATGAGACCATGCTGACACTGCACAGCATCGTACTCCTTCTGCACCTGAGGTCCTGACAAGAATTCCTGAACAGAGCATCCAGGAGAAGCCAGGAGGGGTTCTGGGATTGCATCCTTCGCCAGCAGAAGAAGTTCAGAGGCTGTCATCTCCCCAGAATCTGAGAAGATCCTCCTTTCCCCAGAAGCCAGGAGGATTCCAGCCTCAAAGTCCACAGGCAGACTCCCCTGAAGTTTGGACACTAGTAATAGGCTGTGATGTAGCCCCGGAGGGTGATTGGTAATTAATAAGAATCTGTGAGTAAATGCTTTAATGCCTCTGTAATATCTATTGCCTCCTGCCATAGAGCAGAAAGAGCTTTCAGCCCACCCTGCTGGGCAAGCACTTATAGACCCCAAGCAGTATTTGCCGCGGGGAAAGTCCTCTCTCTGTTTATAGTTTGAATTGTTTGCTAGTTATTAATAAGTTATGGTTGGATACTAATCCTAGAATATCTTCATGACCGTGTAGGATCCTTTTAATGTCAAATTCAGTGGTTGGGGGTTGGTGAGAGTTCAGAATATTGAAGTTAATAAATATATATTTTTATAAAATATCCTCTCACATCAATTGATTTCTCCCCTCTGCCACAGTCGGCGTAGGCGGCAGAATACCCCTCCGTGACACCCTGTAACACCTCTACCTCAGTTTTGGTGTGGGTTGCTTTGTTTTGTTTTGTTTCTCCTCCCTGGCATCCTGCTGGCTGGGTTCATCAGAGCAAGCCTCGGTACTGCTCTCCTCCCGAAGGTGAGCTGCTTCTCTGTGTTTAAAGCTGCCGTGTGCCTGGCACACCCCTGCTGCATCACTCTCTGGAGCCTGCACGTACTCCATGTATCTTGCTGCATCTTCTGCTACCCTGCCTCTTTCTGGGATTCTCCACTCAGGTTGCAGTATACAACCTCTGACATGCTATAGAATCACAGAATCATTTCATTGGGAAAGCCCTTTAAGATCACTGAGTCTAACCCTTCTACTCTGCAAAGGCCAGAGCTTAACCATAGCCCTCAGCACCACCTCTTTGAAACACTGCCAGGGATGGAGATTCAGCCACCTTCCTGGGCATCTTTGCTAGTACTGGGCAGGTCAGTACTGCAGGCTGAGCAGGTAGAGAACAGCATTCCTTGGAGTGGAATGCTTGAAAGGCTTGGTCTTTGTAACTCCAGGGAGATCAGGCTTCTCTTTGAATATAGTCTTTCCTAGAGGCACCATATCATACCCACACTGTGGCCTAAGGTTGATTCCCCACTGAAAACCCAAGCATTAGCTGGTCATTTAAAAAAAAAAAAAAATATATATATATATGTATCTGAATATGAATTTTCAACAAAAAAGTCTCCGTATCAGCAAAGGAAGAGCTTTTTATCATGAACTCGGAGAAGAAAGGCCTGATTGGTCAGAAAGCACTGAAAAGGCCAGCAGACTGCAGTGCAGCCATGCTGGGATGAAGACCAGTTGGAGGCCTGCAGCTAGTGGAGTCCCTCAGGGGTCAGTACTGGAATCAGTTCTGTTCAATATATTCATCAGTGACCTGGATGAGGTCAGAGAGTGCCAAGATGCCACACCAGAAAGCTGTGCTGCCATTCAGTCAGACCTGGACAGGCAGAAGTGTTGGGCAGGGAGAAATGGGATAAAATTCACCAAGGGCAAGTGTAGAGTCTGGCACCTGGGAAAGAACAACCCCAGGGAGCAGTATGAGTTGGGGACTCATCTGTTGGAAGACAGGGAAGGGGAAAAGGATTTGGGGATCCTAGTTGATGGGAGGTTGACCATGAGCCAGCAATTTACTCTGGTGGCTAGGAGGGCCAATGCCATTCTGGGGTGTATTAGAAGGGCTGTGTTTAGTAGGTTGACAGAGGTTCTCCTGCTCCTCTACTCTGCCCTGGTGAGGCCACATGTGGAGTACTGCATCCAGTTTTGGGCCCCCTAGTTCGAGAAGGACATAGAACTGCTTGAAAGATCCAAAGATGATGAAGGAAACTCTGTTGCGAGGAGAGCCTGAGGGAGCTGCCTGGAGAGGAGGAGCCTGAGAGGTGACCTCATTCGTGTTTATAAAGATGTGCAGGTGAGTGCCAGGAGGCTGGAGCCAGGCTCTGCTGGGTGATGCCCAATGACAGCACAAGGGGCAATGGTGGAAGTTAAGGCATAGAAAGCTCCATGGAAATATGAGGAGGAATTTTTACCCTGTGAGGGTGACAGAACCCTGGAACAGGCTGCCCAGGGGAGTTGTGGAGTCTCCCTCTCTGGAGATATTCAGAACATGCTTGGATGCCTTCCTGTGTGGTCTGGGTGATCCTGCTTTGGCAGGGGGGTTGGACCCTTCCAGCCCCTGACATTCTATGATTCTGGTGTCTCATTTTCACATCTCTTGTGCATTCAGCTGCCTCTGATTCACAGAGCAGAAAGACCTGCAAGGAGGGAACAGCTCTCTGCACTCCCAGTCTGCTTCCTGCCTTAGCTAATCCACTCATTTCAAAGGTGCGCTCTTGCAATCAGTAAAAAAATTTCATTAGCTTCAGGTTTGCAGCTGAAGCACCAAAGGTCAATAATATTTTCTGGCTACTGGGAAGCCCATCCACATGACACATGTTTGTGAATCCAAAGTAAACATAGTGGCACTATTAAGTGAGCTGGCTCAAACTTGAAACTGAAATAACTAATCAAGCTCATTCAATTTGAAATCAATAACAGCCTGTTTCACCTCCTCTTTCCTTCTCTGATAATTTCCTTGCATAAAAGCTAGTTGCTAAGTGTAGCATCCACATCAGCTCTAGAAACACTTCTGCCCAAATTGCAAAAGCTTCATTGAGTTATGAGAACTATTCAAAAATTAGTTCTGTCTCAAGTTGAAAGATTTATATTTTTTTAAATAGAAAGCAATTGTTCATTGCAGGGGGAAAGGCAGAGCCTTACAGGATAGTGTGTACTGCTAGCTTTTGGAGTACATGTTCTTTCTTACTGTTCCAGGATGAGCTGCAGGGCGAATGCCTATTATTGTCCTAATTTGTTCTTATGGATGAGCTCTGATTTGTCCTTTCTTACAAGTGTATGTCCTATACAGGAACATCAAGCTAAAGGACCAAACTCACATCTTGAGTACTGGGTTCAGTTCTGGGGCCATCGCTATGTGATAGATACTGAGGGAGCAGGTCCAGAGAAGGGCAACAAAGCTGGTGAAGGAGAAGAGGGCTGGTGAGGAGCAGCTGGGGGAGCTGGTCTGGAGAAGAGGAGGCTGAGGGGAGACCTCATTGCTCTCTACAGTACGGAATCAGACAAATGCTGAAGGCAGTGGAACATCTTCCTTACAAGGAGAGCCTGAGGGAGCTGGGGCTCTACAGATTGGAAAGGAGGAGCCCGAGAGGTGACTTCATTCAGGTTTATAAAGATGTGCACAGTGCCAGGAGACAGAGCCAGGCTCTGCTGGGTGATGCCCAGTGACAGCACAAGGGCAGTGGTGGATGTTGAGGCATAGGAAGTTTCACGGAAACATGAGGAGAAAATGCTTCACTGTGAGAGTGACAGAATGCTGGAACAGGCTGACCAGGGAGGTTGTGGAGTCTCCTTCTCTGAAGATATTCGAGACCTGCCTGGATGTGTTCCTGTGTGATCTGCTTTAGGTGATCCTGCTCTGCAGGGGGGTTGGGCAGGATGAGTTGCCAAGGTCCTTTCCACCCCCTGACATTCTGTGAGTCTGTAACATTCTGTAATAGCTTCATTAGGCTTTTTAGGCCAGATTTTATGGTAAATACAAACCAGCTTACTGAAGATGAAATTGTTTTTGCCTTCACCAGCTGAAAATTTGGTCTGAAAAGTTTAGCACGACCCTGATTTACAACCCTGTCCAAAAAAATCATGAATTGTTGGCCATTCTTTGTTCGAAATAGCTTTGCTAGTGGGTATACTGGGAAGCATCCAGTATTACCAAGGTTGGAAGAGACCTCATAGATCATCAAGTCCAACCTGTTACCACAGAGCTCATGGCTAGACCATGGCACCAAGTGCCACGTCCAATCCTGCCTTGAAGTAGGAAAGCTGAACACAGATTAAACAGAGAAAATGAGGTTTGAATACAAAGCAAGCAAGCCAACATTCTGGCTTTTCTCCAGCAGCATAAACTGCTTAAGAGGCAGCTGGAAGAGGGGAGATTCCGACTGGATGTTAGGAGGAAGTTCTTTACAGTGAGGGTGGTGAGACACTGGCACAGGTTGCCCAGGGAGGTTGTGGATGCTTCCTCCCTGGAGGTGTTTAAGGCCAGGCTGGATGAGGCCTTGAGCAGCCTGCTCTAGTGGGAGGTGTCCCTGCCTATGGCAGGGGGGTGGAGCTGGATGATCCTTGAGGTCCCTTCCAACCTAAACCATTCTATGATTCTATGATTCTATGAAAACAGGCAGATTGGTGGATCCTTGCCTGGGATTACCTTTGCATATCAAAAAAAACCAAGAAACACACAGTGTGGCATTCTAGGTGAAAAAGTGGCATCTGTAACACTAATGTTGGAACTACTTCATATTTTGGCATATTAAAACACATTCAAAAGTCTTCTAAGCCTTCTGCTTTCAAATGAAGGCAGAGAGATACCCAGCTCAGGGGACGAATGGTTTAGTTGTATAGGTATCAGTGAATACAAATGTTCCCTGTTTGTTACAGTAATGTCAACAAACATTTGATGGAAGCAATTTGGAATGAAACTAAACTGAACCTATGTTTATGTATCTCTCTCAGATTGAGAGGAATCATTAAAACAGTCTCCTACTTTCCAGTACCGCACTTTGGATAACAATACAAATAGCATGCAAGTATCAAAGAACCTTTTGATAAGGTTTCCTCACCACAGTTACTTATGCCTGCAACAAGTTAGGAGACCACATTGTTATATGCTGGTAAAAGTATCCTATGGTCCTTGTTTAATTCCTAGAGAAACCTGTCAGAGGTAAAAGATGTGCCACAAAAGGGATAAAAAGTAAAGAAAATGTCTATTATCAATTTAATGATAGCATAGATGTTTCCTTCAAAGTTTTCCCTGTTACGAAGCCTCACCAGTGAATAAAAGTATCTAATGTATTATTCAGACAAAGGCCTCTGAACCTTAGACAGAAGGAAATTCAGACTGCCTTCCTTTGCTTTATTAAGTCTATATTAAGGGCTCCATTACTTGAAAGGAACTGTTTAAGTAACATTAAGGCTATGACCCAAGTGACAAAAAGTAAGGAAATAGAGGTAACTGAATTTCCATCTTTAACATATGCTGAAGAAAAAGGAACAATGGAGAAAGAAGCTTTGCTTCTCATCTTGGGCTGAGAGAAATATTTGGGGAAGAAAAGAAGAAAAAGTCAGCCTCATTCTGCACCTGACATTCAATGGAATCCAAATAAAAACTGTTTAATGTTTGGCTCTCTTCCCATTACCTCACACCATGGGTCACCTGCAGACCCAGAAGCACATTTCCAGACTGCTGTAGGAAGGCCAGACAATTCCTTCATCCTGTTAGGAAAAAGGACCCAATTACTGCTGCCAGGACTGTATGTAAAACATTGCTCCTCAAGGCCCTGCTCAGCCCATGAAACATGCTGCCAAACCTTCAGAGTAGCAGCTTTCTCTCTACCTTCTTTCTCCTTCTACACAGGGAGAATGAAGGCACATGGACATAAAGGAAGAACAAGAGAACCACCAATAAGACCAACAGATCAGCAAGTGGCTATCACAGAATCACAGAATGTCAGGGGCTGGAAGGGACCTCGAAAGCTCATCCAGTCCAATTCCCCTGCAGAGCAGGATCACCCAGAGCAGATCACACAGGAACACATCCAGGTGGGTTTTTAATATCTCCAGAGAGGGAGACTCAACAACTCCCCTGGGCAGCCTGTTCCAGGGTTCTGTCATGCTCACACTGAAAAAGTTCCTCCTTATGTTTCCATGAAATTTCCTATGCCTCAACTTCCACCACTGCCCCTTGTGCTATCACTGGCCAGGACATTGAAACATCATCAGACAACAATTTGCCTGTTAAAATTCATTTGCCTTTACACCACACTGTTGTTACACCAGGTGAGCTCTACCATCATTCTAACAAGTGGTAAGAAGATCAGAAACATCTCTTGCCTAAATACTGCCTTTTAAGGTTAGTCATTCTAAGTGAAATGACATCAGGTGAATGGCTTGCATCTTTTCCCCTCACCTGGTGGCCTTAAACACAGTTACTGCTCTGTCTCAGCTGCTGAATCATAGAATCCTGAAATGGCTCAGGTTGGAAGGATCTCAGAGATCATCTACTCCAACCTCCCTGCCACAGGCAAGAACATCTCTCAACTAGGCTCAAGGCCTCATCCAACCAGGCCTTGAACACCTCCAGGCAGGAGACATCCACAACTTCCCTGGGCAGCCTGTTCCAGAGTCTCATCATCCTGGTACTGAAGATCTTCTTCCTCAGCTCCTGTCTAACCCTGCTCGTTCCTCCTTGTCCTGTTGCAAGACACCCTTACAAAAAGCCTCTCTCCAGAAGCATGAATCCTTTCCCAAAGGCTCTCGTTGCTGACAAGCTAATGAAACATCTGCAGCACAGCACACCTCAGCCATGCAAGACACATCACTCTCAAAATGCAGCTGGAACACTCTCCAGTGTCTCACCAATCTCCATCACTACCAGCAGAGCTGAACTTCTCAAGATCAGCAGGAATCACCTAGCATGGAAGAGAATGATGATGAGTCACAGACTTCTAGGTCTTTGACACCATGTGCCACTGATGGTCTCAGTCTTTGCTTTTGTAAAATGACAGCAAGGGTTCCCTCCTAAGCATAATGGTTAGTAAGGTAATTATCATTAAACTGATTTCTTCTGCAAAAAACAAAACCCAGCATTTCTAAGTATTTTCCCCATTCACCTCCTGCACTTCAGAATACAGGGATGGATGAAGTCCTTCCCTTCTTGAAGGAATCCTGCTCCTTGATGATATCACCATGGGCTTTAAGGAAAATGTTCTTCTTGTCTCTATCTGCACAGCACTTTTAATAGCACAAAACCGGGGCTTTGTGCATGTAGGAAGAAGTTTTTTGTTGTGTATTTGTTTTTATTGCATTTATTTATAAATAATGTCTGCAGTGTTTTTACCTGCAACTTCAACCAGTGTTACCGAAGTAAAGTTTGTAGAGCAGATTTAGATTGGATGTTGGGAACAAGTTCTGCACCATGAGGGTGCTGGAACACTGCAACAAGTTGCCCAGGAAGGTGGTTGTGGCCCCATCCCTGGGGATATTCAAGGTGAGGCTGGACAGGGCTATGAGCAACCTGATCTAATGGAGGATGTTCCTGATGACTGCAAGGGGTGTTTGACTGGATGAGCTCTGGCAGTCCCTTTCAATCCCAACCATTCTGTGATTCTGTGATTCTTTAACATGAGAGTAGTGGAACACTGCAACAGGTTGCCCAAGGAGGTGGTGGACACCCCATGCCTGGTGACCTTCTGTGCTAGTTTGAGCCTAGCTGGCATGTTTTGGTGAGAAGAACTAGATGATAGGCTGTAAAATGAAAACAATGGTGTCTACTTCCCTCACAGTCTTGCTGAGATGTATACAAAAGAAGAAAGGCAAAACAAAGATTAGGGCACTTGCTTCTTCTCCTCGCTGGGGAACTTTGCCTGCTGGGGAGATCTCGTGGCTGCTGGCTGGACTCCATCTTGCTTTCTAACCTCACCCTCCTTTGCTTGGCTGCTTCACCTTGCTTTTTAACCCTCTTGGCCGAACCTCCATTCTTCCTTGGGACTGGGGTAAGGTTGAGAGGGGTAGGGGGAAGGTGAGGGGTGGTTGAGAGCCCCTCCTGGGAACTCAGGTTTCTGGGAGGGGAATTGTGTTTGTATTACCTTTTTACCTTGTCTATTTCTGTCTATAACTGTATGTACTGTAACTATCTGCTTGTAAACTGTGCCAGCTGTAAATATAAGCTTCATTCAAATTTCCAGAGCCGACTGAGTCTAGTCTGGGTGATTTCTAAAAGTGTGGGGGGCGGGGGACACCCAAACCATCACACCTGGGTCAGGCTTGATGGGGCCCTGAGCAACGTGGTCTGGTTAAAGATACTCCTGCTGGCTGAAGTAAGGGTTGAACTAGATGACGTTTGATGGTCCCTTCCAACCCAATGCATTCTATGATGCAGTGACTTCTGCTCACAACATAGGCCACTTGCTTGACTTGGGTGGATTGAGCAGCTGTAAAGGCTTTGTCCTGCAAAGTAGTCTTAACCCATGAACAGAGCAGGCCTGTGTGAACAGCTAAATACCAAGACAGGCCTGTTGCAGGCTGCAGGACCACATCTGCTCACACCTTTATATACAAACACTCTGAGACAGAGAAGTGACTCCACACACAAATAAGGGCTGCCAGATGTGTACAGATGCTGAAACACGTCTCAGGCTGAATGATTTCCAAGTCGTAGAATGCAATCCATCGATTCAAAATAGCACAAAGGGAGTTTTCTCTCAGGATGCATTCTTGTATGCTAAAATTCAACTAGCACTGGACTTATTATTGGTAAAAATAAATGTTACAAAGCTTGGGTTTTGAATAGTAGTGCTGACAGGCCTTTAACTAGCGCGGCTGGAATGGCATCACCACTGAGTATTAACAACCTGTAGTCATAAGACCTCAGCATTTTTCCCTTCCCCATCTTTCACTGGAGATGCTCAAAAAGCTGAGTCCCTTTTCACATTCTTAATGACGAAAACTTATCAAACAAAAAAAAAAAAGGGAAAAAAATTAAAAAATACTTAAAAGTTCATCTGGATTTTCTTGTGGTTTCCTGATCATCATCTCACAAGACACCTTGGGTAAAGGAGAAAACCATTTCAAAAAGACCCATTTTCTTACTGGCAGTAGAATCTGAAGTAATATCAGAAGACCGTAAAGGTGACAGCCAAGCCACCTGAGCTGGCAATGGAAGATCTGTAACTGATAGATTTCTACCCCTGCTTTACTCCACATTTCCTAGAAACACAGTTCTTCACAACAGGGCCAGAAGGAAAGTGGCTGCTTAGCTGTTTCAAGGAAACAAACAACTTTNAAGGTGAGGGGATGGTTGAGAGCCCCTCCTGGGGACTCAGGTTTCTGGGAGGGGAGTTGTGTTTCTGTATTACCTTTTTACCTTGTCTATTTCTGTCTATATCTGTATATACTGTAAATATCTGCTTGTACATTGTGCCAGCTGTAAATATAAGCTTCATTCATATTTCCAGAGCTGGCTGAGTCTAGTCTGGGTGATTTCTAAAGTGTGGGGGGCGGGGAACACACAAACCATCACACCATCAGATCTCTGCTAGAGCTTGACCAGTCTCAAAATACACTGCAATTTAGTTGGTCCTGAAGCATCTGGTGCTGAATAAAACAGCAGATCACAGAGTCCTGTAGTTTCATATCAACTTGGGTATGCATGAGCTTGATTTATTTGAGGATTATTTTTCTGCAGAGACACTGTTAGACACTGGAATCCTTGTGCTGGAGAGTCCCAAGGGTCACAAAATGGGCCTGAGCATGTCCTGTCTTGTCAAGACGTGTTTACTTGCTTGTCTGCATTGCAGCCAGAGACAAGAAAACAGGACAAGGGAAACCCAGACAACCTAGTCTGGTTTAGTCCGGTCGCATAAAAGGGGTTTCATGAGACCCACGCCCCTGTTGCGTGCAAGGCGTATGCGCCCCCTATTTTTGGAGGAGAACAACCTATGGGTTCTTCCTTTTTGGGGTATATTTGGGTGATTGCCAAAGGTGATTGGGTGATAGTGTGGCCAATGAGACCATTAATCTTGGCCCACATTTAATAAACAGAGATACGCAGGCTCACTTGCTCACTAGCTAGCTCACTCATTTGCCTGCTTGCATACTTACTTGCAGAGCTCACTTAAGCCTGCCTTTACAGAGCTCAGACTCTTGTGCAGCCATGCATCCCACTGCACACAAGCTGCCTCATGATGGTACCATTGCCACAAGTTGCCAGGAGCAGACCCACTTGTCTACACACGATCGGCCTGAGTAGTCAGCCTCTGCACCTGGAGGTCCTGCCTACGAATTCCCTGGACAGAGCATCCAGAAGGAGCCAGCAGCACAAGGTCAGAGACTCATTTCCCCTGAAGCCGGAGGATTCCAGCCTCGACATCCACGGGCAGATTGGTATAGGCTGTGATGTAGACCCGGAGGGTGATTATTGATAAGCAGTCAGAATTGTGAGTAAATGCTTTAATGCCTCTGTGATTCCTATCGCCTCTGCCATAGAGCGGACAGAGCTTTCAGCCCACTCTGCTGGGCGGATGGTATATGGACCCCAAGCGGCATTAAGCTGCGGGGAAACTCCTCTCTCTGTTTATGGTTTGAATGTATGCCAGTTATTCTAATGGTTTGGTATATTCCCATAATGTCTTCATAACCGTGTAGAACAAATGTTAATAAGTTCAGTGGTTGGGGGTGGTGAGAGTTCAAATATTGAAGTTAATTAACATATATATATTTGTAAATATCCTCTCTCATCAATTGATTTCTCCCCTCCGCCACAATCGGCGTAGGAGGCAGAATCCCCCTCCGCGACAATCCTGCATTCTGGGGGGGCAAGGGAGGGAAAGTAAGCAGCAGCAGCTGGTAGATGTGGAACATCTGTGAGAAGGAATGCTGTCTGGAAGGCAGTGACTGCCTGCTGTAACTGCACATGGGCTCTGAACAGGCTACACAGCTACCTACATCAGGGTCACTGCTCCTGTAGGCTAGCTGTTGAACACTGAGGCTGGCTCAGTGTCAGCTTTATTTATGCATCAGAGCAGCCACTTAACTGGGCCTTAGTATGAACTTCCTCAGTACAATCACAGAATTGGTTCAGTTGGAAAAAGGCCTTTAAGGTCATTGAGTCCAACTCTACCAAGGCTGAGGCTAAACCATGACCCTCAGCACCACATCTCTGCATCTTCTAAACACTTCCAGGGAAGGAAATTCAACCACCTCCCTGGGCAGCCTGTGCCAGTGATTGAGAACACTCACAGTAAAAAAGTTTCTTCTGCTACTCTGGCAGGGAAGTTGGACTGAATGATCTTTCAAGGTCCCTTCCAGCTCTTGGTATTCTGTGATTCTGTTAATATTCAAACTAAGCATTTCCTGGTGCAACTTGAGGCCATTTCCCCTTGGCTTGCCACTTTTTCCTAAGAGACCAAACCCCACCTGTCTAAAACCTCCAATACGCAGTTGTAGAGAGCAGTGAGGTCTCACCTTAGCCTTCTCTCCTCCAGACCAGATAACCTCAATTTTCTCAGCTGCTCCAAACCACCCTTGTTCTTCAGACCCTTCACCAACTTTGCTGCCCTTCTCTGAACCTATTCCAAGTCCCCATTGCCTTTCTTGCAGTGAGGACCTAAAACTAAACCCAGTCACAAGGTGTGGCCTCACCAGTGCTGAGTACAGGGAAACAATCACTTCCCAACTCCTGCAGGTCACAATATTGCTGATCCAGGCCAGGGTGCTTTTGGCCTTCTTGGCCACCTGGGCACACCATGGCTCATCTTCAGTTAGATGGTTTGATGGGTATACCACTAGATGGATAAAGAACTGGCTTGATGGCCACACCCAAAGAGTGCCTGTCAGTGGGTCCCTGTCCAAATGGAGACCAGTGACAAGTGGAGTCCCTCAGGGGACCAGTCTTGTTCAACATCTTTGTGGGTACCATGGAAAGAGGCATTGAGTGCACTCTCAGCAAGTTTGCTGACCACACCAAGCTGCGTAGTGCAGCAGACAGGCTGGAGGGCAGGGATCCATCCAGAGACCACCTGAACAGGCTGGAGAGGTGGACATAAGTAATCTCATGAGGTTCAACAAGACCAAGTGCAAGGACCCGCATANGGAGCACTGCATCCAGTTCTGGAGCCCCTATTACAAGAGGGATGTGGAGATGCTGGAGTGTGTCCAGAGAAGGGCCACGAGGATGATCAGAGGGCTGGAGCAGCTCTGATATGAGGACAGACTGAAGGAGTTGGGGCTGTGCAGTCTGGAGAAGAGGAGGCTCTGAGGTGACCTTTTTGTGGCCTTCCAGGATCTGAAGGGAGCCTACAAAAAAGCAGGGGAGGGACTGTTTAGGCTATCAAGTAGTGACAGGACTAGGGGGAATGGAGCAAAGCTGGAGGTGGGGAGATTCAGATTGGATGTGAGGAGGAAGTTGTTGAGCATGAGAGTGGTGAGAGTCTGGAATGGGTTGCCCAGGGAGGTGGTTGAGACCCCACGCCCGGAGGTGTTTAAGGCCAGGCTGGAAGAGGCTCTGGCCAGCCTGCTTTAGGGTAGGGCACCCCTGCCCATGGCAGGGGATTTGGAACTAGATGATCCTTGTGGTCCCTTCCAACCCTGACTGACTCTATGATTCAATGATTCTAAGCTCAGGTCCATCTGCAGATCCTTCCTACCCTCCAGTAGGCCAACAGTCCCAGCTTACTGTCCTCTGCAGACCATACCTGTCTGGTACACAGAGCAGTATCTGGGCTTGCCACTCGTGTTGTTCTTCAGTGGCACTACAGAGAAGCAGGCAGCAGCAGCAGCCCCTAGGTACAGAAGGGCGGTGTCCTGCTGTACAAGAAGAGGCTGTGTTATGGGCTCAGAATCACTCAGTTCTAGTCTATTTTTGTGAGAGCAATCCCTACCAGCAATGTAGGCCTGAGCAGGGTTAATCATTTAATCTTGTCTTGCTGAATGAGCAGGGCAAGAAACTCAGCAATGGTCAGCTTTCAAAGGTGGTGAAAGAACAATTCTCCTTTCCTGATTTGTTACAACTTCCATAGTTTTCAGTAAAGCTGCACTAGTTCTGGAATTTCAGTAATTATGGAGCTATTATGGAGGTTCTCCTCCCCCTCTACTCTGCCCTAGTGAGGCCCCATCTGGAATATTGCATCCAGTTCTGGGCTCACCAGTTCGAGAGGGACAGGGATCTGCTGGAGAGAGTCCAATAGAGGGCTGCAAGGATGCTGAGTGGACTGCAGCACTGCCTGATGAGGAGAGGCTGAGAGCCATGGGGCTGCTTAGTCTGCAGAGCAGAAGACTGAGAGGATATCTGATCAATGCCTATAAATATCTGAGGGCTGGGGGGTCAGGAAGGGAGGGACAGGGACAGTCTTTGCTCATTTGTGCCCTGTCACAGGACAAGGGGCAATGGATGGAAACTGCAGCACAGGAAGCAGCACCTCAGCATGAGGAAGACCTTGACTAAGGGTCCCAGAGCACAGGCTGCCCAGAGAGGTTGTGGAGTCTCCTTCTCTGGAGGCTTTCAAGGCCTGTCTGGATGTGTTCCTGTGTGTCCTGTGCTGGATTCTGTGGTCCTGCTCTGGGAGGAGGGTTGGAGTCAATGATCTCCAGAGGTCACTTCCAACCCCTAACATCCTGTGATACATGGTGAAATAAGCCAGCAGTAACAATGCCAGTGTACTGAGGGTCTCTTCAAGATCCATATTCTCCTCAGAAGCAGAACATCAGAGCAACCTGCATGGACAAGGCAGCTTTCCTAACTACCTCAGTTCCCATGCTCACAAATCATCCTCGACACGATTCAGCATTGAGTGAGGTGGGGATGCCTGGCTGGAATGGGGGTGAAGCCAGCAGGATACACTTCCAGAATAAGGGCTTTCCAAAGACCTTCAACTTGAGCTGGCAGTTGATTGTCTCCAGAGGAGGGAATTAACTCTGCTTAATCCCCTTGTGAGAAGAAACCTTCAATTATGATAAACCCTAGTAAATTATTTATGATATCTCTGTGATCTAATGAAGATTTATTCGGTAAGACCTGTGTCTCAGGCTTGCACAGGGAACAGAACAGGGCAAATGATCATGAAACTCCAGTAGACTTTTGAAGCTGAAGCACTAAATAGGCTGGTTCAAATTTATTCTTGAAATTCCGTTGATTTCAGAGGAGTTAAGGGTAAGAAGGAAACTAGCCCTGAAAAATCTATTTTGACCCATTTAATGCTGAGTATGGTCTCAGAGAAGCAGCTTAGTCTGCCAGGGCAGCATTTAAGTTCCTGAGACACAAAGGTTATGAGAGCATAACCTTTATTGTCTTATTGTCAACAGGCTGCTGTAAGCCTTAAAGTTGTGAAAAAATGAACCAAAGGCACCGGCCCAGAGCTTTGGGATATCCAATCCTAGAACCTGAGCCAGTCTAAAATACAGTCTCACAGTCTCACAGTATCATCAGGGTTGGAAGAGACTTCACAGATCATCAAGTCCAACCCTTCACCACAGAGCTCAAGGCTAGACCATGGCACCAAGTGCCACGTCCAATCCTGCCTTGAACAGCTCCAGGGACGGCGACTCCACCACCTCCCTGGGCAGCCCATTCCAGTGTCCAATGACTCTCTCAGTGAAGAACTTTCTCCTCACCTCAAGCCTAAATTTCCCCTGGCACAGCTTGAGGCTGTGTCCTTTTGTTCTGGTGCTGGCTGCCTGCGAGAAGAGAGCAACCTCCCCCTGGCTACAACCACCCCTCAGGTAGCTGTAGACAGCAATAAGTTCACCCCTGAGCCTCCTCTTCTCCAGGCTAAACAATCCCAGCTCCCTCAGCCGCTCCTCGTAAGGCTGTGCTCGAGGCCTCTCCCCAGCCTCGTTGCCCTTCTCTGGACACATATATCTGTGTTCAACTTCCTTGCCATTGAAGCCAGACATTTCATTTTTCACAAAACCTGGCCCTCAGCCATAGTCTCTGCCACACAGAGGCATTTAGAGAGTAACAAAATCTCACAGGAAATTCCTTATATAAAGAGATTCAGAAATGAAACACCACGTGGGTCATAGGCCCTGGCATCTAACAGTACAGTTGAGCCCTTCCTTTCTAATTAGGCCTGTAATCAGAAAACAGCCAATTTTGCATTCTGCTCTTTGGTATGTTCAACAAGTTTGTTAGTCAAACCCCTGCTAGATGCTAAATTTTTAATCATCCTTTATTGGACAATAAAGTTTTGTTTTCATTCCTTTCAAAGTACTGGAGCCTGCCTTAACAATTCTGCTGGGGAAAAGGTTTCCACACTGGGTGGGCCCCACAGCCTGGCTAAAGCAGGGATTAACAGGACAGGAAACAGAAAAAAGAATCAAGAGAAAAAACAGAGGGGAAAAAACAAATAACGCTCAAGAAAGGCAGGTTTGAGTTGGGGTATGTACAGAATTAGGTTACTTCACCTTGAGTACCATGTCCAGTTCTGGGCCCCCCAGTTTAAGAGGGACATTGAGATGCTTGAACGTGTCCAGAGAAGTGCAACGAGGCTGGGGAGAGGCCTCGAGCACAGCCCTACGAGGAGAGGCTGAGGGAGCTGGGATTGTTTAGCCTGGAGAAGAGGAGGCTCAGGGCAGACCTTATTGCTGTCTACAACTACCTGAGGGGTGGTTGTGGCCAGGGGGAGGTTGCTCTCTTCTCTCAGGCAGCCAGCACCAGAACGAGAGGACACAGCCTCAAGCTACACCAGGGGAAATTTAGGCTTGAGGTGAGGAGAAAGTTCTTCACTGAGAGAGTCATTGGACACTGGAATGGGCTGCCCAGGGAGGTGGTGGAGTCGCCGTCCCTGGGGCTGTTCAAGGCAGGATTGGACGTGGCACTTGGTGCCATGGTCTAGCCTTGAGCTCTGTGGTGAAGGGTTGGACTTGATGATCTGTGAAGTCTCTTCCAACCCTGATGATACTGTGAGACTGTGATACATCCAGGAAAGACCTGAATATCTCCACAAAATCCCTGTGCAGCCTGTTCCAGGGTTCTGTCAAGGTCTTGGTGGACAGAAGATGCAACATAAGTGAACAGTGAGCTGCAGGGTCAAAGAAAGCCAAGAGGACACTGAGTTACATTAATCAGGGTATCACAAGCAGGGATAAAGATGTCATTGACTCACTTTGCTCAGTGCTATGCAGGCTGCACCTTGAGTACTGTGCACAGGTTTGGACCCTACAAGAAGGATGTGGACAGGTTGGAAAGGGTCCAGAGAAGGGCCACACCAATGATCAGAGGATTAGCAGCCCTGTCAAAGGAAGGAAGGCTGAGAGAGATGGGGTTGTGCAGCCTGGAGAAGAGAAGACTTAGAGCAGACCTCATAATCATGTGCAAGCACATAAAGGGCAGCTGTCATGAGGAGGCAGACTCCCTTTGTACAAGAGTCCCCATGGTAATGACCAGGGGTCATGTGGACAAACTGCTACTAGGGAGATTCAGACTGGATGCCAGAAAAAAAGTTTTTCACCATTTGAACAATGAGACATTGGAATAAACTCCCAAGGGAGGTGGTGGATTTGCCTACATTAGACAGTTCCAAGGTCCAACCTGCCAGGGTGCCAGGCCAGCTCATTTCAGCTTCACTCTGTATAGTTGGCCTGGATGATCCTTGAGGTCCCATCCAATCTGCTGTTCTATGGATCTGTGAGAAACTCAGCATTGCTTTAACCTTGTCAAACTTTAACCACTTCCCATACGTTTAAGAAAATGAATGATAAAATGAAACAATTAATTACATGTAGGAAATCAATGAATCATTAAAAAATCTGAGAACATTTTATTTCCTTCAAAGACTCTGAAGTTGAGATGCAACATTCACCATCCTAATGAATCATCTGGACAAGGATATGGTTTCAGTTGCAGTATAGTGACAAACATAGTCAAACCTCTGAAAAATCTGCCTTTGCCTACATTTGTTTCTCCTTTCCATCAGCCAAGATTTCTGCCTATTTTAATCCCCCAAAGCACCTGCACACTTTCTGGAGATAAAGTGCTTTTCAAGGACTTGTAGAAAGAAAAACCACTACCTAGAATCAGACAATTGTTTGGGTTGGAAAAGACCTTTGAGTCTAATCCTCAACCCAACCCCATCATGGCCACTAAACCAAGTCCCAGGGTGCCATGCCCATACATTTCTTGAACACCTCCAGGGATGAGGACTCCAGCACCTCCCTGGGCAGCCTGTTCCAATACCTGATCACTCTTGCAGCAAAGAAATTTTTCCTCATCTCCACCCTGAAGCACCCCGATGGGATTTTAGGTCCTTAGTCCTCCTTCTATCACCTAATAGTAAGGAGAAGAGACCAATCTCCACCTCACTCCAACCTCTTTTCATCCTGTCACTTGTTACTAGAAATAAGAGACTGACCTGCCCTGGCTCCTTTCAGGGAGCTGTGGAGAGCAATGAAGTCTGCCCTCAGCCTCCTCTTTTCCAGATTAAACACCTCCAGTTCCCTCAGCTGCTCCTCACCAACCTCGTTCTCCAGACCTTTCACCAGCTTTGTTCACTGAACCCACTCCAGCACCTCAGTGTCCTTCTTGGAGTGAAACAGTCATTGAAAGGTTGCTACTGCTAAGCACATGCACAAGAAAGGAGGATGGAATTACATACAGCTTTAAATTTTCATTCCTTAACCTGTAAGTTTTCTACCTTACTAAGCATCTTTCAAGTACAGCTTGATAGGTTTAATACCTGAAAATGGAAGGCAATGGTGCCTCACACAAAGAAATTAAATGATGCAAATTAAGTTGTGCCTACTCCATCTGTAATCACATGGCTCATTCTAACCATAGAGTGGAGAGCCATCCAGCCCATTCCATTGAATATGCACTGACCATTTCCTATGTAGTGTTCCTTTGTAGCATTTCCTTGGCTGGTGAAGTCCACCAAACTTATTCCAAAGTGCCAAATGAGCTATGCTGGCACAGTCAGTAGAGCAGTTTCATTGCAGAACAGAGTGCACAGAAATGCTTAAGAGCTGTTAGCTACAGGATGTGATGATGCACATTTGCTGTTTGCTATGAAATACATGCTGGGGGTGGTGGTATTTGAATCAGTTCAATATTATACTCAACAGAAAGTCCACCTGGGGAATCAAACAACATGTGACCTGCCTGCTGGACAGCAGTATTTAACCTGCTGTGCAGTCAGGAAAGCAAGATCACTGAGGATCTCAGACCTGGTGGCCTAAGGTTTTCTCACTTTTTGTTTGTACTGGTCAAGATTCTTTCAAGTCTTGGACTCCTTCAGTTTCTGCTTCATCTGCTTTACCAGAGTAAACTTTTTCATCTGTTCTTTGCTCTCCCTGTGCTCTTCAGTAATTGCTAAGCCTGAAGGTGCAATGAGCTCAGTGGAATCAATGGGAAGAATCTGTGCACCAAAGGCCAGATTTTCATCCATGGTGTTCATGCAGAATGATCCTCATTAACCTAACAGATAAAGGCAGCAATGAGCAATGCTTCTGTAATACCATGAAATCACTATTTCATGATATCAGGGAGAGCCCAGGGAGGAGGTTTCTTGGTTGCAATAATTAATAATTTACAAAAAGCTTTAACTAAGCAAGATGTTGCCCACCTGGAAATTGGAATTAAAGGATATTAATGAAGCTGCAATGCAGATGGTCATGCTGAAGGTGATGAAGAATTTATTGGGGAGACAGTTATCAGAGGTTATGTAGTATATGAAGCATAAAACTGCTATAACTAATGACAGCAAGCAGTTTAGGCAAGTAATGGACAGCACAGCTACAAAAGAGAACATGGAGATATATTATTTAGTAATAAAGTTCTCATAAATATGCAAAATATGAAGCAGGAAGATGAATAGGATCGCAAAAGCCATCTTAAATATCCACACCCAACTTCTGCCTTTCAAAAGCAGCAGACTGAATTTATGCTCAAGCCACGACACCTCACAGCACTTAGTTACTTATTTGCAATTATTTGTGCAAACTCCTGTAGCTCTGTGGGCATCAGTTACTGAGCCAGTGTTTGAAAGTGGCTTAATTTACTGCATTAACAGTAAAGCAGATGCTATATTTCTACCTGCCAAGTGATCGGGAAGTGTAGGTCAGGTTATCAATCATCATATCACACTCCAGAAGATCCAGGGACCATAAAGTCCTGCTTTAGCATCTTCAGTCTTTCCTGAGTCTTAGCAATAATCCTTTACAGCTCCACTGTGAAAATTAAACTTTGCACAGAAGCTGAGTGAAAGAGCAGGCTGCAGAAAGCACCACAAATTCAAACACTGCTTAAGACGCTTTTCTCCCCAGCACCTTGTATGCAACTGAAGGTAGAAAACATGTTGGGTTTTTATAAAACTATCTCTTCTATGGTTTTCTTTTAGCAGTAGAAAGATGAAGAGGAGTATTAGATTATGTCAACACTGGCATGCAGAGGAGGGTGAGAAGGGGGAAATTACTGAGGATTCTGAGCTCTTTTTAAGATCTGTTTAAGCCTGCTTTCCTCTCACCCATCTGCATTCATAGAACATTAGAAGATGTGTCTTTAGTGCATGCATGGATCAAGCTACTTAGGTGGAGGAAGCCATTCTTCACAGAACCACACAACTGTCAGAGTTGGAAGGCACCTCAAGGATCATCCAGTTCCAGCCCCCCTGACATGGGCAGGGACACCTCACACTAGATCAGGTTGCTTAGAGCCACATTCAGCCTGGCCTTAAAAACATCGAGGGATGAGGCTTCCACCACCTGCCTGGGCAACCTGGGCCAGTCTCTTACGACCTTCATGGTGAAGAACTTCTTCCTAACATCCAGTCTGATTCTCCCCACTTCTAGTTTTGCCCCATTCCCCAAGTCTTATCACTGTCTGACATGCTAAAAAGTCCCTCACCAGCTTTCCTGCAGCCCCCTTCAGATACCTGAAGGCCACAATAAGGTCTCCTTGGAGGCCTTTCCTCTCCAGTTCTTTTTAGGATGTAGGAATGCTTACCCCACTGTACTTGAATGTGAATTTTCTGTCCAGAATGAAAGATTGTTCTATTGCAGAAACCTTGTAACATAAAAAGCCTTGCAAATTGCTACACTTCAACCCACTACACAGGTTTAGCCTCCTTCCCAAACTAAAACCAAAATTATCTGAGGCATTCTCAGTGTTATCAACAAGGGGATTGTCATGCATATGCCCAAGTTTATCCGTAACAGTTGTCTTTAGAGGAATTCCAGTAACTTGAGATTGGCACAAAGTAGAACAAGAGCGGATTTTCCTGAGAACATTGACCTACTCACTCATCTAGAAGGACAGCTGTTTTCTCAGCCACTCTCTTACTTTTTGAGATTTTCAGTTTTGGTTTTTTGCATCATAGCAATCTTCTGCAGAGCTGCACTTCTGGAAGTGTCACCAGTATTCAGGAACACTACATCTCTGTTTTTGGAAATGGTTTTGAAAAGAAGCAGACATTGAACTGATGCATTTGTAGACAACACAGCAACTGACAAAAATCTGGGTGTGATAAGATGCTTTCTGTCAGAGTTTTCTCAGTAGTCTATTTCAATGTGGACAGTTAAAATGGAGCTGAGAGTCTGTCTGCAGAACAGTCACAGTCAAAAGGTCATCTGGTCCCACCCTGCTGCCAGAGCAGGATCACACAGTAACACATCCAGGCAGGTTTTCAATGTCTTCAGAGAAGGAGCCTCCACAGTCTCTCTGGGC
>WAAF01009130.1:113439-141027 GCA_013400475.1 Tricholaema leucomelas | reverse complement strand
CTTCCTTCCTTCCTCCCTCCCTCCCTCCCTCCCTCCCTCCCTCCCTCCCTTCTTCCTTCCTCCCTTGCTTCCTCCCTTCCTTCCTCCCCTCTTTCACTATATCCTTCCTTCCCTTTCTCTCTGCCTCCTCCCTGTATATCAGCTTTGACTTGCTAAGACTCTAAGGGGTGGTTAATGCTACCTTGCTGCAGTAATATCAGAGCCACCAATATTACTTAAGCACAAGGAACAGCTTCCCCCTGCAAGGTCCACAGCACCATCAAATGTGATTAACGCTAATAGGAGTAAGGATGCCCTGTGTCTCTCAAGACTGCAATTCACACCCTTAGCTCTAGCCTGAAGATTTTGATAGGGAAAGGCTGAAAGTATAATGACTTATGTTCAAGTAAGTGTCATCTAATAGCCTGAGGAAGAATGAACACTCCATTACAATGAGACACATCATTTATCACAGGAGACAGGGGAAAAGAGGAAATAAATCTTAGGTACAAGAACCATGGAATTCAAACTATACCTCTATACATTTAAAAGTAAGTTATCTCCTGAAAGAAAAACAAACTCTGTTTGCTCCTTTGCTTTCTTGGCTGTTAAGATTCTTTAAATGAGGGCTAATTGCATTATTTCACATTGCACCTTGAGTTAGCTACCTGTGTCTGAAGCAAATGACTGTAGGTAGATGCTGAAACTCAACTGGAGGGGAAGGATTGCTTCTTACAGAGATTATTTCACATTGCACCATGAGTTAGCTGCCTGTGTCTGAAGCAAGTGACTGTAGGTAGATGCTGAAACTCAACTGGAGGGGAAGGACTGCTTCTTACAGAGATTGTTTCACATTGCACCATGGATTTAGCTGCCTGTGTCTGAAGCAAATGATTGCACAACTGAAAGGGAAGGAACTGAAACACAACTGGAGGGGAAGGATTCTTTGTTACAGAGATTATTTCACATTGCACCATGGATTAGCTGCTGATGTCTGAAGCAAATGATTGTAGGTAGCTGCTGAAACTCAACTGAAGGGGAAAGATTCCTTCTTACAGAGATTATTTCACATTGCACCGTGGATTAACTGCCTGTGTCTGAAGCAAATGATTGTGGGTAGCTGCTGCAACACAACTGAAGGGGAAGGCTTCCTTCTTACAGAGATTATTTCACATTGCACCATGGATTAATAGCTGCCAGCGTCTGAAGCAAATGATTGCACAACTGAAAGGGAAGGAACTGAAAACCCACTGGAGGGGAAGGATTCTTCGTTACAGAGATTATTCCCCATTGCACCATGGATTAATAGCTGCCAGCGTCTGAAGCAAATGATTGCACAACTGAAAGGGAAGGAACTGAAAACCCACTGGAGGGGAAGGATTCTTTGTTACAGAGTTTATTTCACATTGCACCATGGGTTAGTAGCTGCCAGTGTCTGAAGCAAATGATTGCAGGTAGCTGCTGCAACACAACTGAAGGGGAAGGATTCACAGAATCACAGAAACATGCAGGTTGGCAAAGGCCCCTTAGGGTCCCCAAGTCCAACCTAGAACCCTACTCTACAAGATTCACCTTAAACCACAGCTCTAAGCACCACATCCAAACCACCCTTAAACACATCCAGGGTGGGTGACTGCACCACCTCCCTGGGCAGCTCATTCCGGTCCCTGACCACTCTTTTTCCTAATGTCCAATCTAAACCTCCCCAGCTTGAGGCTTTTCCCCCTCGTTGTGTCTGCAGTTTTTTGTGAGAAGAGCCCAGCAGCAGCCTCTGCAGAGTGTCCCTTCAGGAAGCTGCAGACCTATAGATCCCCTCTTACAGAGCTGCAGTTGTGCACCAGGTCTGTTGCTTGTGCTAAAGGAGGGATAAAAAGCAAAGTGAAGGAAGTTCTTTTGTCCTCTTGACTAATCTTTACATGAAATCTTGTTGGTTTGGGTTTTTTTTTCTCCCCCAAAAGAGGAAGCAGCATCAGTTCCAGCTCTGCCTGAATGTTTCCACGTTTTTGTAGAGCAGCCAAAGAATATACAGTTTATAGAAACCTCCAGAACTGCTCCAGGTGAGATGACAGATACAGCAACAACTTCCTTACCCCGAGTTCCCCCTCTGCTTGACAGCCAAAGCAAGCAATGCAAAACGTGGAGCAAAACAAAGCACAGCAACAGATGTAGTCACAGCTGCACTCTGCATTCAGGAAGGCAGCAGAGAAAGAAATGCTGCTCAGTCAATGCTGCTCTCCTCAGACCCCACCTGGAGGGCTGTGTGCAGTTCTGTCTGGAGCCCCCAACGCAAGAAGGACATGGAACTGTTGGAGCCAGTCCAGAGGAGGCCACCAAGATGCTGAGAGGGCTGCAGCAGCTCTGCTATGAGGACAGGCTGAGAGAGTTGGGGCTCTCTCAGAAAGCTTTGAGGAAACCTTGGAATGGCCTTCCAATATCTGAAGGGGGCTACAGGAGGGCTGTGGAGGGACTGTTGAGAAAGTCTTGTAATGACAGGACAAGGAGGAATGGGTTTAAAGTGGCAGAGGGGAGACTTAAACTAGAGTACTGTGTCCAGTTCTGGGCCCCTCAATTCAAGAGGGGTGGAGGTACTGGAACATGTCCAGAGAATGGCACCAAGGCTGGTGAGCCTTTGTGGCACTGAACTGGACTCTCCCAAGCAGCGCTGGGAGATGTTAGGGAGATGTCCAGAACTGGACACAGTACTCCAGATGCAGCCTCACCAGGACAGAGTAGAGGGGCAGAAGAACCTCTCTCGACCTACTAACCACAGCCCTTCTAACACACCCCAGAATGGCAAGGTCTTTCTTGCCACCAGAGCACATTGCTGTCTCATGCCCATCCTTTCATCCACCAGGACTCCCAAGTCCCTCTCCCCTTCACTGCTCTCCAGCAGGTCAGTCCCCAACCTATCCTGATCCCTGGGGTTGTTCTTTCCCAGGTGCCAGACTCTACATTTGCCCCTGTTGAACTTTGTTTCATTTCTTCCTGCCCAGCTCTCAGCCTGCCCAAGTCTCTCTGAGTGGCAGCACAACTCTCTGGTGTGCCAGCCACCCCTCTCAGCTTGGTGTCATATGAAACAGGGAAGTTTTGTTGCCAAAAAAGAAGAGAAAATGCTCTCTGTCTAAACAGAATGGAGTAATAGTTTGTCTTGTAGAAAGAATGGCTCTCGACATAGCTACAGGGCACTTGGAAGCACTCAATTTTAGCTTGTTCCCAGGTGTGCTTTAATGTGCCCAGGAGGCATCATCTGTCTTGTCAAGCTGAGACTTATTTTCCTTTAGATAACCTTAATTGGGTTAGAGTTGGGTGTTAGCCATGGAGACAGTGGGCAAGGCTCATGTGTTCAGCAACAAGCCATGGAATTCACTTGCTTCCTTTGACAGGAATTCCAGCCTCACCTCAGCAAGCAGCAGGTGACACTTCCAGAGTGTTTCAGGTTTCTCTGCTTTGATTTCAGGTCAGCTTTATGATATCCAAGTTGCTACTTGTTTCCCAAACTTTGGCTGTTTGATGGAGAGCTCCTGCACAATGCTGTTATCCCCTTGAGTCCCGTGTCCAGTTCTGGGCCCCTTCATTTAAGGAAGATGTTGAGGTGCTAGAACATGTCCAGAGAAGGGCAGCAAGGCTGGTGAGGGGCCTGGAGCACAGCCCTGAGGGGAGAGGCTGAGGGAGCTGGGGGTGTGCAGCCTGCAGAAGAGGAGGCTCAGGGTAGACCTCACTGCTGTCTGCAACTACCTGAAGGGAGGCTGTAGCCAGGTGGGGTTGGTCTCTTCTGCCAGGCAACCAGCAACAGAACAAGGGGACACAGCCTCAAGTTGTGCCAGGGCAGGTCTAGGCTGGATGTTAGGAGGAAGTTGTTGGCAGAGAGAATGATTGGCATTGGAATGGGCTGCCCAGGGAGGTGGTGGAGTCACTGTCCCTGGAGGTGTTCAAGCAAAGACTGGTTAAGGCACTTAGTGCCATGGTCTGGTTGACTGGACAAGGCTGGGTGCTAGGTTGGGCTGGAGGAGCTTGAAGATCTTTTCCAGCCTGGTTGGTTCTGTGATCACTGACATAAATACACCTTGAACACAGATCTGCCTTTAATGCTTTCCAAGAAGGTGCAAAGAGGTCACTTATCACCCACCATTTCCAAACCAAATTAGGGGAGTTTTTCAGCTACCACTGTGCTTATCTCATGGCTGAGAAGGTGTCAAAGTCTTCGGAGCAGTTAAGTTGTCCAGAGAAGGGCCACAAGGATGAGCAGAGGGCTGGAGCTGCTCTGCTATGAGGAGTGACTGAGGGAGTTGGGGCTGTTCAGTCTGGAGAGAAGAAGGCTCCCAGGTGACCTTCTTGTGGCCTTTGAGTATCTAAAGGGGGCTACAAGAGAGCTGGGGAGGGATGTTTTAGGCTGTCAGGGAGTGATAGGAGTCGGAGGAATGGAACAAAGCTGGAAATGGGGAGATTCAGACTGGATGTTAGGAAGAAGTTCCTCAGCATGAGGGTGGTGAGACACTGGCAGGGATTGCCCAGGGAGGTGGTGGAAGCCTCATGCCTGGAGGTGTTTAAGGCCAGGCTGGCTGAGGCTGTGGCCAGCCTGATCTAGTGTGAGGTGTCCCTGCCCATGGCAGGGGGGTTGGAACTGGCTGATCCTTGTGGTCCCTTCCAACCCTGACTGATTCTATGATTCTAAGATGACCACCCTGAAGCTATGTTTAGCCCAAGCTGAGGTGAGGGGGCTGTGTGGAGCAGTAGGTGGTAGGGCTGTTTTATGGGGCAGGTGAAACAAGACAGTCAGGGCTGCAAGGCAGTCTCCTCTGACAGCTGGGGTATGAAATACCTCTTGTCTGAGTGGCACTTGCTGTGCCTGCTGCCTTCATTTCTCTCTGGCTGGTATAAAAGGCCACCCACTACGTGGCACACGGCCACTGTTTCTGTGGAGGCTGCGATAATATCGCTGCATTGTGGTTCTGCCACTGGCTTCACAGCAGGAATGGGGAACATTCTTGTTCTCATACAGCTTGGGAATGCCTTTCTTGGCTTCACCAGGGCAAGTAGAAAAGAAAAACATGGGATGGCAGTGAAGAAGGAGGCTACAGAAAAGAATTATAGAGAGTAATGATTTTAAAGTGGCAAAGGGGAGAATGAAAGTGGATGTTAGGAAGAAATTGGTTGCAGTGAGGGTGGTGAGACACTGGCACAGGTTGCCCAGGGAGGTTGTGGAGCACAGAATCACAGAATGTCATTGAAGAGGTGAATGGCTGAGAGCAGCCCTGAGGAAAAGGACCTGGGGGTCTGGGGTGATGAAAAGCTCAACATGAGCCTGCAGTGTGAGTGCAGCCCAGACAGCAACCCTGTGCTGGGCTGCAGCAAGAGCAGTGTGGGCAGCAGGGCAAGGGAGGGGATTCTGCCCCTTCACTCTGCTCTCCTTAGACTCCACCTGGAGTCCTGTGTGCAGTTCTGGAGCCCCCAACACAAGAAGGACATGGAACTGCTGGAGCCAGTCCAGAGGAGGGTCACAAAGATGCTGAGAGGGCTGCAGCAGCTCTGCTCTGACGACAGGCTACAAGAGCTGGGGCTCTGCAGCCTGAAGAAGTGAAGGCTTGGAGGAGACCTTGGAGTAGCCTTCCAGTATGTGAAGGGGGCTACAGGAGGGCTGGGGAGGGACTATTGACAAGGTCTGGTAATGACAGGATGAGGAGAAGTGGGTTTAAAGTGTCAGAGGGGAGATTGAAAGTGGATGTTAGGAAGAAGTTGTTTGCAGTGAGGGTGGTGAGACACTGGCACAGGTTGCCCAGGGAGGTGTTCAAGGCCAGGTTGGATGAAATCTTGAGCAACCTATTCTAGTAGGAGGTGTCCCTGCCTATGGTGGGGAGTTGGAACTGGATGATCTTTGAGGTCTCAACTTAACCCATTCTGTTACTCTGTGACTTGCAGCACACCTACATTGAGGGAGTTTTGCCCAACCAAAGAACCATTTTCATTTCAGCTCTGCTAGAAGAAGAGGAGGACAAACATAAATGCTTGCCATATGGTGACAATGTGTTAAACTTCAAAGGAGCAGGAATAATTAAATGCACATATGAAAAAGTAGGTTTGGGGCTGACTGGCATGCCAGTTTCAATACTATAAAACATACATCTAGAATCCTATTAAAGGTGCCTTGAAAACAACCCAAGAAGGAGCCCTTTGAATAATGTAAGCTCTTAGGTCACAGTTTTTTATCCCACCTGTATATTTAGTTTAATTTTGATCGAGGCTGCCCTAAACAGAAAACTCAGGATGGTTGTGTGCAGCCTTGAAATGCACAGCAGCTGCTTCTCTTTCTTCTGTAGGTAAGCTCAGCATGAAGCAGCCTTTGAAGGTAAAGGAGTGAAAAGTGAAAACCAAGTAAATAGGATCAGGAACAACATGAAAAATTAAAAGGAGTATCAAAATAACAAACTGCACCAAAGGCCTCATGAAGAAATTGTCCCTGTCTGAAAGCTCATCCCTGGGATTTGCTGAGTAGAGCCTGGTAATAGTGGTGGGCTCTGATGGTCTTCTTGTTGGGTTTCAAGCACAGCAGTTTGTGAGCCATGTTTGTACTGAATCCTTGTACTACTCTGGTCCTGAATCTGGCACAGGCTTCCTGGACAAAAAGAGGGAGCTTTTGGCTGCACTAGACAGGCTGGATAGGTGGGCTCAAGCCAGCCACATGAAGTTCAACAAGACCAAGTGCAAGGTCCTGCAGCTGGGTGGAGGCAATCTCAAGCACCAATATAGGCTAGGCAGTGTCTGGCTTGAGAGCAGCCCTGAGAAGAGAGACTTAGGGGTGCTGGTGGAGGAGAAGCTCAATCTGAGCTGTTTGTGTGCTCTGGCAGCCCAGAGAGCAACCAGAGCCTGGGCTGCAGCAAGAGCAGTGTGGGCAGCAGGGTGAGGGAAGTGATCCTCCCCATCTGCTCTGCACTGGTGAGACCCCACCTGGAGTACTGCATCCAGTTCTGGACCCCTGGGACAAGAGGGCTATGGAGGTGCTGGAAGGTGTCCAGAGAAGGGCCATGAGGATGAGCAGAGGGCTGGAGCTGCTCTGCAGTGAGGAGAGACTGAGGGAGTTGGGGCTGTTCAGTCTGGAGAGGAGAAGGCTCCCAGGTGAACTTCTTGTGGCCTTTCAGTGTCTGAAATGAGCTACAAGAGAGCTGGGGAGGGACTTTTTAGGCTGTCAGGGAGTGATAGGACTGGGGGGAATGGAACAAAGCTAGAAATGGGTAGACTCAGACTGGAAGTTAGGAAGAAGTTGTTCATCATGAAGCCATGAGGGTGGTGAGAGCCTGGAAGGGGTTGCCCAGGGAGGTAGTGGAAGCCTCATCCCTGGAGGTGTTTAAGGCCAGGCTGGCTGAGGCTGTGGCCAGCCTGATCTAGTGTGAGGTGTCCCTGCCCATGGCAGAGGTGTTGGAACTGGCTGATCCTTGTGGTCCCTTCCAACCCTGACTGATTCTATGATTCTATGACTGCATAAAAAATATTACTTCAAAGCAGTCAAGACATTTCCTTCAGAAAAGAAAACAGTAACTTACTTTCTTCTTCTCCTTCAGTAAATATAGGCTCCAGATATTCTCCTCTTTGATAATGTTAGAAACACCTTTACATGGTAAACTGCACCAGCCTCAGTAGGAGAAATACAGACTTAGGTGGAAGAGAGCAGGAACTTGTAAGGCTGAATTCAATATCATCCTCGGCTTACAACTGAATACCAGCAGCTGAGCATTGCTCTTTCTCAATGATAGTCTTAAACACAGAATCTGAAGTCTGAGAGGCTCTGCAGTTTGTGTTCCTGCTGACAGCAGAGAGCACTTTGCACAGGCTGATTCACTCCCAGTCTGGCTGGAGATAGAGGTTACAAAACAATCCACAAGCTTCAGAATTTAACAATACAACTGTTGAGGTAGAAAGAGACCTTAGAGATCAGCAAGTCCAACCCCTAGCTTGTGTCTCACAACCCCACTAACTACTCTTGGTGGGATTGACCTCATTGCTGTCTACAACTACCTGAAGGGAGGTTGTACCAGGTGGGGTTGGTCTCTTCTGCCAGGCAACCAGCAACAGAACAAGGGGACACAGTCTCAAGTTGTGCCAGGGCAGGTCTAGGCTGATTGTGAGGAGGAAGTTGTTGGCAGAGAGAGCGACTGGCATTGGAATGGGCTGCCCAGGGAGGTGGTGGAGTTGCTGTCTCTGGAGGTGTTGAAGAAAAGCCTGGATGAGGCACTTAGTGCCATGGTCCAGCTGACTGGCTAGGGCTGGGTGCTAGGTTGGAGTGGATGAGCTTGGAGGTCTCTTCCAACCTGGTTGATTCTATGATTCTATGACAGCAGGGCTGCAATATCCAGACTAAAGAAAATGAGTCTCATAGAGCATCAGTTTCAGCCCCCTTAATATCCTAAGGACTATGTCACATAATCCCCTTTATAAACTCTTCAGGCTTCATTATGGTTGAATTTATTGGCCTCCATTTTTCCTGGAAGGCTCTTCCAGACCTCTGCCGCTCCACTGATTAGAAACTTTTTAATTTCCAAGTGTGATTTAATCTGAGAAGTTTAGACTGTTCTGGAGAAGTGTTGCAGTCCTTCCCCACACACACATCACAGAGCAAAGAGCAACGAGGGAAAAGAGCACTTCAGGTTCCAAACACTCACAGCACCAAAGCGTTTCTGGCCGAGCACTTTCCTCCAATTTCAAACGTGGATCCCACTGCAACCTTTAATTCCTTGGTAATAAGCTACTACTGAGGGGGCTCAATCTGTTCTGATCAGCTCTGGTTTATATCTACAAATGCATATTGACCTCTTTCCAAGTAATGAATCCCTAGGCCTATCACAGCTCTAATGAACTCATTTCTTTCTGAGGCTGTTGATAACCTAAAAGCTCTCACTTAGTTTATTTTCCTGCCTGGAATCACACTGGAAGTGTAAGCACATCTCCAGAGAGTTTATCTCTGCAGATTGAAGCCTCTGGATCTGCAGAGCATCAGCTTCTGCATTTGCAGCTTTAGGAGCAACTGTGTCAGCTCCAAGGGACAGTGCACTCACAGGCTTCTGTGTGTGTGACCTTCTGGACAGGTTCAGCCTGTGGCAAGGGATTGCAACTGGATGATCCTTGAGGTCCCTTCCAACCTAACCATTCTATGATTCCTTGCTGAGGCTTGCCTCAAGATGTGGCTGCTCAGCCACCATTGTGCAGCCTCTAGAATCATAGAATCATAAAATGGTTTAGGTTGGAAGGGAAACCAAAGCTCTTCCAGTTCCAATTTCTATTTTCCCTATGGCAGGGACACCTCCCACTAGAGCAGGTCACTCAAGATCTCATCCAGTCTGGCCTTGAACACCTCCAGCGAAGTTGTGGATCACAGAATCACAGAATGTGATCTTGGATCTTTGATCACATTTTGTGATCCACAACTTCCCTGGGCAACCTGTGCCAGTGTCTCACCACCCTCACTGCAAACAACTTCTTCCTAACATCCACTTTCAATCTCCCCTCTGCTACTTTAAACCCATTCCCCCTTATTCTCTCATTACAAGACCTTGTCAGTAGTCCCTTATCAGCCCTCCTCTAGCCCACTTCACATACTGGAAGGCCACTCCAAGGTCTCCTGGAAGCCTTCTCTTCTCTAGGCTGCAGAGCCCCAAACTCTCTCAGCCTGTCCTCATAGCAGAGCTGCTGCAGCCCTCTGAGCATCTTGGTGGCCTCCTCTAGACTGGCTCCAACAGTTCCATGTCCTTCTTGTGTTGGGGGCTCCAGAACTGCACACAGTACTCCAAGTGGGGTCTGAGGAGAGCAAAGGGGCAGAATCCCCTCCCTTGCCCTGCTGCCCACACTGCTCTTGCTGCAGCCCAGCACAGGGTTGCTGTCTGGGCTGCACTCACACCGCAGGCTCATGTTGAGCTTTTCATTACCTCAGACCCCCAGGTCCTTCTCCTCAGGGCTGCTCTCAGCCACTCCTCACCCAGCCTGGAGTTGTACTTGGGATTGCACTCACCCAGGTGCAGGACCTTACACTTGGCTTTGTTGAATGTCATGAGGTTGGCCTGGGCACACCCCTCCAGCCTGTCCAGGTCCCTAAGGATAGCATCCCTGCCCTCTAGCAAGTCAACTGTGCCAAACTGTACTCTGCATTTGATTCAGGGCAGCCAAGTTTTGTGAGACTTTGCCTTCCTTGTGTGGCACATAGCCCAGGAGGAGTGGTGGTCTTGACCAAAGCCTTTGATCACTCCAAAAACATAAATGTAAGTGGTGCTCACAGCTCTTTCACTTGGGTTTTAAAAGCATGTCTTTGTTAGAGGCACCTTTGATGTTCCTCCAAGCACAGTAAGGAGAGATTGGGTGGCTCAGTGCTCTCCCAAGCAGAGGGCAGTGCAGAACAGGCTATCCTCATCCACCTTCTAAAAATAACTAGGGGAAGCAAATGGGCTTTAATTATAGTTCCTAACATCTACAAAATACTTGGCAGGCTACTTACCCCTCACTGTTTCAAATAACCACCCCCAGACCATAAGACACTTTCAGACCAATAGAGGGAAAGAGAGCAGTTATCATTTTCTCACTGTGAAGCTCAACAATCCATTGGGTTAAGTTCCTTTTCTAGCCAGTTTGGGAGGCAATACACACTGAAATGCTACTCTGGCACAGAATTGCTGGGCAGAAGAGTGGCAACCTACAGAAAGAAAGGAGCCTGGAGAAGAGGAGGCTCAAGGCAGACCTCATTGCTGTCTACAACTACCTGAAGGGAGGCTGTAGCCAGCTGGGGTTGGTCTCTTCTGCCAGACAGCCAGCAACAGAACGAGGGGACACAGCCTCAAGTTGTGCCAGGGGAGGTCTAGGCTGGATGTTAGGAGGAAGTTCTTCACAGAGAGAGTGACTGGCATTGGAATGGGCTGCCCAGGGAGGTGGTGGAGTCACTGTCCCTGGAGATGTTCAAGCAAAGACTGGATGAGGCACTTAGTGCCATGGTCTAGTTGACTGGCTAGGGTTGGGTGCCAGTTTGGACTGGATGATCTTGGAGGTCTCTTCCAACCTGGTTGATTCTATGATATCCCCAAGCACCACATCCAAACGACTCTTAAAAACATCCAGGGTGGGTGACTCCTGGGCAGCTCATTCCAATCCCTGACTACTCTATTTTTCCTAAGGTCCAATCTAAACCTCCCCAGCCTCAGCCTAAAGCCATTCCCCCTTGTTCTGTCTCCAACTACCCATGAGAAGAGTCCAGCAGCAGCCTCTCCACGATGTCCCTTCAGGTAGCTGCAGACAGCAATGAGGTCTCCCTTCAGCCACCTCTTCCTCACACCAACCATCCCCAGTTTCCTCAGTCGCTCCTCATCAGATTTATTCCCCGGGCTGTTTGTTTTGCTACAAACAGAAGTGGTACCCACAGCAGTGATAGCTGCAAGAGGCTTTGCACCTCTTCCTAGGGAGGGATTTCCTAGGCTCAGACCCTGGATCCTGGGAGCAGATTACAGCAGCGTCTTTCATTAGCTAAACGAAGGCAATCAGGACAGGCAAGTGCTACCAATCGCCTTTCAACACAGAGCAGTACCCACTGCCGCCTAAGCTAAAGGCTGCAGCTCCATTGTTAACAGGAGCCTTCTCACCCAAGGGCTTTGAGCACACTGAGAACATTAAAGAGAAGATGCCTCGCATGTGCAATTACTCAACACATCTTTAAAACTCCAAACACTTGTTCACATGTGGTGAAAATTAGAGCCCTGAGCACTTGGGGGAAGGAGGAAAAAAATAAATCCCACCTGGCAGGCACAAACTTTTTTTTTTTTACTTTGGTGTTTTATAGGAGCTCCCAGACCTTGTTGCTCTGCTGAGAGCTGAACTCAAGTCAATGGAGGAAACTGTGAGACAAGGAGAAAAAAATATAACACAAACCAAACAGAGAAAAGTGCTGGGTTTTTTTGTCTTGAGCTCTACTCTGCCCTGGTGAGACCTCATCATGATTACTGCCTTCAGTTTTGGGCTCCCCAGTTGAAGAGGACAGGGATCTGCTGGAGAGGGTTCAGCATAGGGCTATGAGGATGATGAGGGGACTGGAGCACTGAGCTGAGAGACCTGGGGCTGTTTAGTCTGGAGAAGACTGAGAAGGGATTTAATAAATGCTTATAACTGTCTGAGGGCTGGAGGTCAGGAGAGGGGGGACAGGCTCTGCTCACTGCTCCCTGGGATAGGATAAAAAGCAATGGATGGAAGCTGCAGCACAGGAGGTTCCAGCTCCACACAAGGGGGGACTTCTTTACTGCAAGAGTCCCAGAGCACTGGCACAGGCTGCCCAGAGAGGTTGTGGAGTCTCCTTCTCTGGAGCCTTTCAAGGCCTGTCTGGATGTGTTCCTGTGTGACCTGAGCTAGATTGTATGGTCCTGCTCTGGCAGTGGGGTTGGACTTGATGATCTCTTTGGGTGCCTTCCAACCTCTGACATCCTGTGAGCCTGTGCTGAATCTGTGATCTTTAAGTGCATCAAGTCCCCATGTAACCTGCCAGGCCACTGTGCCATGCCAAACAGCAATTGCTGTTAGCCTCTCTGCATCTCATCACAGTGTTCCCCATTAGGCCTCCTGCTACCACATCAGAGAAACTTCCTTTTCTTGTTTGGTATCACAAGTAAATATTCAACATTACAGAATCACAGAATCAGCCAGGTTGGAAGAGACCTCCAAAATCATCCAGGCCAACCTAGCACCCAGCCCTATCCAGTCAACCAGACCATTGCACTAAGTGCCTCATCCAGGCTTTTCTTGAACACCTCTAGGGATGGGGACTCCACCACCTCCCTGGGCAGCCCATTCCAATGCCAATCACTCTCTCTGGGAAGAACTTCCTCCTAACATCCAGCCTATACTTCCACTTGAAGTGGAACTATACTTGAGACTGTCTCCCCTTGTTGTGTTGCTGGTTGCCTGGGAGAAGAGGTCAACCTCACCTGGCTACAACCTCCCTTCAGGAGGTGTGGGAGGTGTCCCTGCCTATGGCAGGGGTTGGAACTGGATGAGCTTTGAGGTCCCTTTAAACTGAAACCGTTCTGCGATTCTATGATCAGTCAGAGTGAGGCACCAAGCTCTGGGCTTTAGCAGCTACTTCCACCTCACAGAGGCACAGCTTCCACACTGAAGTTTCCCCCCACATCTCCTCCCTGTAAATCCCCTGACAAGCCCCTGAGTGCAGCCAGTTGGGCTGGGAGTGCTACCACCTACAAAAATGACACTTGGAGGAAGCCCCTGAAAGCTTTTTTGTGAGGAAGTAGGAAGCTGTTTGGAGCTTAGCTGAGATGAAGACAGGCATCCTGAGCCAAAAAGCAGGGAAAGTGTTGACAGTTTAAAGAAAGAATGAGATGAGATTTGACTAATATTTTTTTGGTCCATCCAGGGTGTGTTACAATTACTCCTTAACTTTCCCTCAGGGACTCATTCCAGTCTAGATAGCAATATCTGCCTACCACTGCTGTTCCTTTCTCTCTTCTAATGACAAAATGCTGATAGCCAGACATCATTCCAGACACATTTACTTGTAATATAATAAGGTTGGAATAACATCTGTGGCAGACAGAGGTAATTTGATGGGCTGTGTGAGCCAGAGAAGCTAGAAGGGCTGCTCCTGTTTAATATTCCCAGGCTGGAGTGGCATAGGCAATAACCACAGCGATAGGAGAGCTCTAACAGCTACCATCAGACTACACAACTTGTATGTTGGGAATAATTAAGTGAATAGAATTAACCAGATTGGAAAAGACCTTTGAGATCATCCAGTCCAACCTATCACCTAACACCTTCTAATTAACTAACCCATGGCACTAAGTGCCTCATTCAGCCTCCTCTTAAACACCTCCAGGGATGGCAACTCCACCACCTCCCTGGCAGCCCATTCCAGTGCCAATCACTCTCTCTGCCAACAACTTCCTCCTAACATCCAGCCCTGGCACAGTGTGAGGCTGTGCCCTCTTATTCTGTTGCTGGTTGTCTGACAGAATAGACCAACCCCACCTGGCTACAACCTCCCTTCAGGCAGCTGCAGACAGCAATGAGCTCTGCCCTGAGCCTCCCCTTCTGCAGGCTGCACACCCCCAGCTCCCTCAGCCTCTCCTCCCAGGGCTGTGCTCCAGCCCCCTCCCCAGCCTTGCTGCCCTTCTCTGGACATGTTCAAGCACTTCAACATCTTTCTTAAATGGAGTGGCCCAGAACTGGGCACAGGATTCAAGGTGTGATTCTGTAACTAAGTGACAAAACAGTTCTGTACTGTTGCCTCTCCACAACCTGCCACAGTTTAAAGCATGAGGTAGCACACTCCACAGGAACAAAGGCAGATGCTGAGGCTTGTATGCAAGGCAAGGGGACACTGATGCTTGCCTCGTGTGAAAGTGTACTTGTAGTAGAGCAAGGCTATGCCAGGTTCTTGTGGAACAGCAAGTCCCAGACATAAGCCTTTTAATTTGTGATGTTGGTGTAGAAAGAAGAGCTTTAAGCTCTGATTCCTTCACTCTGGAAGTTTCCAAACTGCTGACACGCAGAGAGAGTCCTGTTACTTCCCCCTGAGACTTGTTTGCCACGCCAATTTCCCAAATGATGTGGCAATTACACTGAGTTTGGTCACATCCAAAACGTGTCTGTGGACGTGGCTCTATTGCTAACATCTGTTGTGAGCGCCGAGCAGAATCTGCACTGCTAAAAGCTAAGCTCCAGTTAAACCCAAACACTTAGCCATTGCTAAAACCCAAACCCCAGTTAAACCCAAACACTTAGCCATTGCTAAAACCCAAACCCCAGTTAAACCAAACACTTAGCCATTGCTAAAACCCAAACCCCAGGTAAACCCAAACACTTAGCCATTGCTAAAACCCAACCCCCAGTTAAACTCAAACACTTAGCCATTGCTAAAACCCAAACCCCAGTTAAACCCAAACATTTAGCCTTGGAAACAATTAAGTAAGAGCAGAAGTGTGGTTCAGTCTCTTCTCCCAGGCAAGCAGCAACAGAACAAGGGGACACAGTCTCAAGTTGTGCCAGGGGAGGTCTAAGCTGGATGTGAGGAGGAAGTTGTCGGCAGGGAGAGTGATTGGCATTGGAATGGGCTGCCCAGGGAGTTATTGGAGTCACCATCCCTGGAGGTGTTCAAGCAAAGCCTGCATGAGGCACTTAGTGCCATGGTCTGGTTGATTGGCCAGGGCTGGGTGCTAGGTTGGACTGGATGATCTTGGAGGTCTCTTCCAACCTGGTTGATTCTATGCTTCTGTGATTCTCCAGCCAGATGAGGGCCCTCTGTGTTGGTTCATTCATTAATTTTAGAAGGTTTAAATGTGAACAGATCTCAAGATTTGGTATTATGCAATGCCAGGAGACATCCCATGCCCAACTAGCAACAATTTATTCCCCCCCCTACCTTGTGCCATCTGAAGGTTGTGGCTCAGACCTTAATATCAGGCAGGCTGATAGTTTTTGGCAGTGTATCTCTGCAAAACAAATTTCATCAAAACCAATATTGCTTCCTCTGTGTTTGTAGGAACCCTAGAAATGGATCTTAGTAAATGGAAGCCAGGGAAATCTCTCCACCAGCAGTGGTCACATTTCATTGCTTTAACTTTTCTCCTGCTCTTTCTCATGTCCCACAGTGCTTCACTGCATTGCTCTTTGCAAACAGCATCGCTTTACTGGAAGCTTTAGCAGTGGACCAAATCCATTTCTGGTGGAGCACATTAGAGAGATTCAAGGTAACTGTGACAACTAACTTGTTGTTTGCCTGACTTAGCTGTTGGTTGCCCTCAGCTTCCAAACAAACTCTGAAAAATAGCATCATGGTAGAGCACACTGAGCACAAGATGGGGCTGGCATCCTGCCTCTCCCTGTGTGGTGGTTTGGGAGTTTCCCACCATGAATCAGAGAATTAACCAGGTTGGAAGAGACCTCTACAATCACTGAGTCCTACCTATCACCTAACCCTTCTAATTAACTAAAGCATGGCACTAAGAGACCTAGGGGTACTGGTGGATAGTAGCTGAACGTAAGCCAGCAGTGTGCCCAGGTGGCCAGGAGAGCCAATGGCATTCTACACTGGATCAGGGACAGTGTGGCCAGCAGGACAAGGGAGGTTATTCTGCCCNGAGAGGTTATTCTGCCCCTGTACTCAGCACTGGTCAGGCCACATCTTGAGTGCTGTGTCCAGTTCTGGGCTCCTCAATTCAAGAGAGATGTTGAGGTGCTGGAAGGTGTCCAGAGAAGGGCAGCAAGGCTGGTGAGGGGCCTGGAACACAAACCCTATGAGGAGAGGCTGAGGGAGCTGGGGTTGTGCAGCCTGGAGAAGAGGAGGCTCAGGGAAAAATAAATCCACTGCAAAGAGGTTTTGCAAATGATATTTTCACCATTAAAAAAACCCCAAACAACAACAAAAATAACAAGAATAAAAAATTCTCTCAAGCGTTTATTGAAACCCCATTGGAGTCTTCCTCTCTGGACATATTCTAGAACCATCTGGATGCATTCCTGCATGATCTGCTCTGGGTGATCCTGCTCTGGCAGGGGGGGGTGCTGCACCAGATGATCCTTGGAGGTCCCTTCCAGCCCCTGCCATTCTATGATCCTATGACTTGAGTTCAGAATTGCTGCCAGCACTCCCTCTGAGCACTAGCTGTGCCTCTGTGCTGGTGCACTTCATCCACATCATTCACCCCTGGGCCAGCAAAATGATTGTTTGCCTCCTTAAAACCACATCCCTGCAAAGGTAGAGCTCCCAGCTGGAAATGCACACTGCTCCAGGGCAGCGAGGCAACCACACAGGTTATTATGACAGGAGGAAATGGAGTCTGGAGCAGGGAAAGTCACATCAACAGCAGGAAAAAGCCCCACTGTGCAAATTCTGCTCGGGAGGGCAGAGAGAAATGAATCATTCTCCAACAGTAGACATCTGAAGGTTGGATGGAACAATTTCTAAATACTAGTCAGCCCAAAACCAACAGACTGCTGAAATAATGAGGGTATAGAAGAACCCAACAAAAGCCAGGAAACTCAAAGCTGAGGCTGAAATTCCACCCTTAATTTGGAGCTGTTTTCTTTTCTGAAGGATACAGCTCAGCTTGGTTGGGGCTGCACAAGGTTGTTTTCTTAAGGTTTTACAAAATACACACAAGCTGGAAGCTTTCTGCCCTCTCTCTATTTGCTTTTTCTAATTATTATTCATACAATCACAGAATGTCAGGGGGCTGGAAGGGACCTCCAAAGCTCAGCCACTCCAAGCCCCCTGAAAGAGCAGGATCGCGCAGAGCAGATCACACAGGAACGCATCTGGGAGGGTTTTGAATGTCTCCAGAGAGGGAGAATCCACAGCCCCCCTGGGCAGCCTGTTCCAGTGTTGTGTCTGCCTCACAGGGAAAAAAAATTCCTCCTCATGTATTCTCCCTCTTCAAATGCAATCAGCTATTTGGGGAACTGGAGCAGATGATCTTTCAAGGTCCCTTCCAGCCCCTGACATTCTAGAACGCTATGATTTAGGGGTTGAATTTTAGGCATGTTCCTTTGCCATTGGAATGGGCTGCCCAAGGAGGTGGTGGAGTCACTGTCCCTGGAGGTGTTCAAGAAAAGCCTGGATGAGGCACTTGGTGCCATGGTCTGGTTGACTGGATAGGGCTGGGTGTTAGGTTGGCGTGGATGAGCTTGGAGGTCTCTTCCACCCTGGTTGATTCTATGATTCTGTGAACTGTGATCCAGTCAGATCAAATCTGCCTAACACTGGGCTGCAGAACACAGACTAAAGACTCTTTTTCCTGCACCTTGTTAGTGGAGTGGCAAAGGCAGCTGATGAAAGCAGTGTGGGGAGAAGCAGACCTGATGATGTTAGCAAAAGGTTCTTGACAGTGAGGGTGGTGAGATACTGGCACAGGTTGCCCAAAGATGTTCTTTACAGTGAGAGTGGTGAGACACTGGCACAGCTTGCCCAGGGAGGTTCTTTACAGTTAGGGGGGGTGAGATACTGGCACAGGTTGCCCAGGGAGCTTCTTTACAGTGAGGGGGGTGAGATACTGGCACAGGTTGCCCAGGGAGCTTCTTTACAGTGAGGGGGGATGAAATACTGGCACATTGTTTGCCCAGGGAGATTGTGGATCACAGAATCACAGAATGTGATTGAAAAAAAAAGATGCTGAAGTCCTGGAACATGCCCAGAGAAGGGCAGCAAGGCTGGCAAGGGACCTAGAGCACAGACCTGTGAGGAGAGGCTGAGGAAGCTGGGGGTGTGCAGCCTGCAGAAGAGGAGGCTCAGGGCAGACCTCGTTGCTGTCTACAATTACCTGAAAGGAGGCTGTAGCCAGGTGGGGTTGGTCTCTTCTGCCAGGAACCCAGGGACAGAACAAGGGGACAGAGTCTCAAGTTGTGCCAGGGGAGGTTCAGGCTGGATGTTAGAAGGAAGTTGTTGGCAGAGAGAGTGATTGGCATTGGAATGGGCTGCCCAGGGAGGTGGTGGAGTCGCTGTCCCTGGAGGTGTTCAGGAAAAGCCTGGATGAGGCACTTAGTGCCATGGTCTGGTTGACTGGACAGGGCTGGGTGCTAGGTTGGACTGTGTGATCTTGGAGGTCTCTTCCTACATGGCTGATTCTGTGATTTTATGATACATCCTAAGCACGTGGAACACTCCAGGAATTGATAATAATATCACACACAGGAGGCAGAGTGGATCATAAATTAATTTACACCTTTGAAATAACTGCTGGACAGGAAATACTAATCTGTGTCCTAGGCACTTCCCACAGGTGTTCTGTCTGCTAGGAGGAAATCCTCTTTGCCTTACTTAAATTGCAGAAACTGAGTTATTTGCAAGCCCCCCTGGGTATCTACAACACAGCATGGCTTTGCTGAAGTCAGACATGGATGTTCTGCTGACAATTTAATTCCATAATTTAGTTAACAGAACAAAGCTAGAAATGGGTAGATTCAAACTGGATGTTAGGAAGAAGTTCTTCAGCATGAGGGTGGTAAGAGCCTGGCAGGGGTTGCCCAGGGAGGTGGTGGAAGCCTCATCCCTAGAGGTGTTTAAGGCCAGGCTGGCTGAGGCTGTGACCAGCCTGATGTAGTGTGAAGTGTCTCTGCCCATGGCAGGGGGGTTGGAACTGGCTGATCCTTGTGGTCCCTTCCAACCCTGACTGATTCTATAGTTCTGTAATTCTATCTCCGTGAAACCTGGAACCATCCAAGCCTGCACTGCTCTTTCCAAGCGCCATCAGGCAAGCACTAAGCTAAGCCACTCAGCATTCATTTGCAGTACAGCACAGACACTCTTGACAGCTGTCATGAATGCAGAATGCATCATCTAGTCCTATTAGATGTTTCTAACTCATGCAGGGCTGATACTGTGCAAGCAAGAGTGATAGTAAACTGCTGTGAACGCTAACATATGTGGTGTAAACCCCCCTGCCCCCCAAATCCTTTACATTAACACACTGCTGATTGAATCAAAATAGAAAAAACAAGGAGGGGAAAAAACCAACAATCTGCCTGGTTCTGCTGAAATGTGGCTGCCACAGAACTGTGGATTCTGGGGGAGCTCTTCTGGGCCACTGCTGTCTCACAGGAGGCAGGGATGAAGAGCAGAGCTGGGAGAGAGCAATCACAGAATCACAGAATTAACCAGGTTGGAAAAGATCTGCAAGATCATCGAATCCAATCTATCACCTAACCCTTCTAACTAACTAACCCATGGCACTAAGTGCCTCAGCCAGCCTCCTCTTAAACACCTCCAGAGATGGGGACTCCACCACCTCCCTGGGCAGCCCATTCCAATGCCAATCACTCTCTCTGCCAACAACTTCCTCCTAACATCCAGACTAGACCTCCCCCGGCACAACTTGAGACTGTGTTCCCTTGTCCTGTTGCTGCTTGCCTGGCAGAAGAGACCAACCCCACCTGGCTACAGCCTCCCTTCAGGTAATTGTAGACAGCAATGAGGTCTGCCCTGAGCCTCCTCTTCTCCAGACTGAACACCCCCAACTCCTCACAGGGCTGTGCTCCAGGCCCCTCACCAGCATTGGTGCCCTTCTCTGGACACCTTCAAGCACCTCAACATCTTTCCTAAATGGAGTGGCCCAGAACTGGACATGGGACTCAAGGTGTGGCCTAACCAGTGCTGAGCACAGGGTAGAAGGACTTTCCTGGTCCTGCTGGACACAATGTTCCTGATGCAGGCCAGGATGCCATTGGCCTTCTTGGCAACCTGGGCACACTGCTGGCTCATGCTAAGCTTCTGCCAACCAGCACCTCCAGGTCCATTTCTGCCTGGCTGCTTTCCAGCCACTCTGTCCCCACCTGTAGTGCTGCATGGAGTTGTTGTGGCCAAAGTGCAGAAACTGGCACTTGGACTTGTTCAAACTCCTGTCACTCTGTCTTCAGAGAGAGAGTGATTGCCATTGGAATGGGCTGCCCAAGCAGGTGGTGGAGTCCCCATCCCTGGAGGTGTTCAGGAAAAGCCTGGATGAGGCAATCAGTGCCATGGTCTAGTTGACTGGATAGGGCTGGGTGCTAGGTTGGCCTGGATGATCTTGGAGGTCTCTTCCAGCCTGGTTGATTCTATGATTCTAGACTATGCCCATCTATCCATCCTGTTCAGCTCCCTCTGCAGAGTTCTCCTCCTCTCTAACAGATTCACACTTGCTCCCAACTTGGTGTCATCTGCAAACTCACTGATGGAAGACTCAATCCCCTCATCCAGATCATCAGTGAAGATATTAAACAGGACTGTGCCCAGCACTGATCCCTGGGGCACAGCACTAGTGATTGGAATGAGCCTCTGTGTGTCAGTCCAGCCCTTCCTGGCTGTGTCTTCTGGGAAGTGTTTACACAAAGGGAAAATAACCTCATTATTTACAGCCTGAAAAATCTCTGCCTTGATAAAAGAACTAAGTAATTACTTCACTGAATCACAGAGTCATAGAATCAGTCAGGGTTGGAAGGGACCACAAGGATCAGCCAGTTCCAACCCCCCCGCCATGGGCAGGGACACCCTACCCTAGAGCAGGCTGCCCATAGCCTCATCCAGCCTGGCCTTAAACACCTCCAGCAATGGGGCCTCAACCACCTCCCTGGGCAACCCATGCCAGGCTCTCACCACCCTCATGCCGAACGACTTCCTCCTCATGTCTGGCCTGAACCTACCCATCTCCAGCTTTGCTCCATTGCCCCCAGTCCTGTCACTGCCTGATAGCCCAGAAAATCCCTCCCCAGCTTTTTTGTAGCCCCCTTCAGATACTGAAAGGCCACAAGAAGGTCACCTGGGAGCCTCCTCCTCTCCAGACTGCACAGCCCCAACTCTTTCAGTCTGTCCTCATAGCAGAGCTGTTGCAGCCCTCTGAGCATCCTCATGGCCCTTCTCTGGACACCTTCCAGCACCTCCACATCCCTCTTACAATAAGGGGCTCCAGAACTGGATGCAGTACTCCAGGTGGGGTCTCAGCAGAGCAGAGTAGAGGGGGAGAATCACCTCCCTTGCCCTGCTGGCCACACTTCTGATGCAGCCCAGGCTCTGTTTGGCCCTCTTGATTGCAAGTGCACACTGCTGGCTCACGTTGAGCTTCTCCTCCTCTTGCAGCCTGCTTTGCGCTCCCGCCGTGGGTTGAGCACACAGCAGCAGCAGTGCAGTCCCTCTTGCCTGTATTTTCCAAGCATCCAGCAGCTCCAGGTCTGAACCATTTGGTCACACTTTCTAGGAAAACGAGGTCCTGCATATTTGATCATGCTTTCCAGGAAAACTAGGGACAAAAATGGGAGGCTGTCAGTAGCTAGGCTGCCTCTGGGGTTTGCTTCCAACAGAACTACAATTCACATCTTTCCTTTTGAAGCCTACAAGAAAGAAAAGCCCCAGCTGGCATTTTTATGGAAGCTGCTTTTGTGGTTGTGCTGCAGTATTATTTCTAAAGCAATATTATGGAAAGAGAAGCTTCCAATAATAGCCTAAAATCTGTAATTCTAACTCTTGAAAGTCAGGAGGAAACTTTAAATAGCTGAAACTGACTTTGGAATGGCTGTGATTTTGCCACCAGTTTTAAGCACCATCTCTGTGCCATTCATTTGGAGTGTAAATAGAACTCTTATCCTATTTGCCTTCTGTCCTCTGACTTTTTAATCTGGGAGATCATTAATTTTTAAGTGCTCATCACTGTGATTCATCCTTGTGTAAAGTTCATAAATGGATTCATGGCTGGCATAATGAGAACTCTGGCAAGACAGGGAAAAATATTGGGAAAGAGAATGAAAAGGGGAACATGACAAGTTAATGGTCCATTAAAATAAATCCTGGGTCAGTTTAGATCCTGCATGGTTCATTACTGTATAATGAATTTTATTGATAGCCATAAAAACCTCAGAGGAAACAGGAGAGCTTTTGGTTAAACTCACTGGGTAGACATTGGAGATGTTTCTCAAAGGTTTTTGGTCCTATCTTAAGAAAGCTTTTCTAGTGCCAGAAGAATTTGAGTACACAAATGAAAGCAAAACAGCCACTTTTAAACTGTGTGCCAGACTGGATGTGCCATGAGCAGGCAGCCACTCGTGTGCAAGAGCCTCAGAAACAAGAAATGTAAGGATTTGGGATCACAGAATCATAAAATGGTCTGGGTTGGAAGGGATCTCCAAGTCTCAGGGGTGACCTCATTGCTGTCTACAACTCCCTGAAGGGAGGCTGTAGCCAGGTGTGGTTGGTCTCTTCTGCCAGGCAAGCAGCAAAAGAACAAGGGGACACAGTCTCAAGTTATGCCAGGGGAGGTCTAGGCTGGATGTTAGGAGAAAGTTGTTGGCAGAGAGAGTGATTGGCATTGGAATGGGCTGCCCAGGGAGGTGGTGGAGTCCCCATCCCTGGGGGTGTTCAGGAAAAGCCTGGATGAGGCACTTAGTGCTATGGTCTGGTTGACTGGCTGGGGCTGGGTGCTAGGTTGGCCTGGATGATCTTGGAGGTCTCTTCCAATCTGTTTGATTCTATTCTATTCTGTTTATCCACTGTGGCTCATGTCTGCTCTCACTGAATGCCTCTTCTTTCGTCAGAAAAACAGCATCCTGGACTCCAAAGAGGCAAGTCCCTGCTGGATGATGTGAGGAAGAACACTTCCAAACAGAGAATCATTACATTGTGGCATGCCAGAAGAGAGCTGTGAGGCTGAAGGGCAGGCAATGACTTCTCATTTTCATGGCATTTGGCTGTCTAAGCTCCCAGGGTGGCTTTAAAAAGCAGGAAGCTGCAGAGAGTTCAAACTAATACTCAGCTTCTTCCACAGGGAGAGGTCTGAGCAGCCTGCTCTGACGAGAGCTGCTTTGAGGTCTGTTGGCTAAATGCAGTTCCAAAGCTTTTGCTTCAGTCCTCATATAGGAATTTGGGAGGAGGTTTTTTGCATCTAGTTGCCCTTCCTGTCAAAATGTTGCAAACTGTTGTGTTGCTGTGGGGGTTGCTGTGATGCAGCAATCATTCTATTTCTTCTTTAGTTTTAAACATTTATCAAGTCCCCTTTGAGTCTTCTCTTCTCCAGACTTAACAGCCCCAGGCCCCTCAGCCTCTCCTCATCAGGCTGTACTCCAGTCCCCTCACCATCCTCCTAACCCTCCCTTGGACTCTCTCCAGCAGATCCCTGTCCCTCTTAAACTGGGGAGCCCAAAACTGAAGGCAGTACTCACGATGAGGGTCTCAGCAGGGCAGAGTAGAGGGGAAGGAGAACCTCCCTTGATCACCAGTGGATTTCCAACCTACTTTCCACACAAGGAGCATCAATTGAAAAATATTCCACATACTTCTAGAGGGAGAGTGAACAGGACTGGAAAATTTCCAAGACCTCTAAGCATGGAGTGCCCATAAACACAGGGGTCTGTGGAGACCCTGCCTGTGGCTGCTGTTCTGCTGACTGTGCCCTTCCTGAACACCTCATTTGAAAAACTCAGGCTGTAATTACTCCACATCCTCTTTCCTCCAAGCAGTGTAAAATGTGGCTATATGCTTAGCAAGGAAGATTGTAGCCAGGTGGGGTTGGTGTCTTCTGCCAGGCAACCAGCAACAGAATGAGGGGACACAGTCTCAAGTTATGCCAGGGGAGGTCTAGGCTGGATGTAAGGAGGAAGTTGTTGGCAGAGAGAGTGATTGGCATTGGAATGGGCTGCCCAGGGAGGTGGTGGAGTCACTGTCCCTGGAATTGTTCAAGAAAAGCCTGGATGGGGCACTTAGTGCCATGGTCTGGTTGACTGGATAGGGCTGGGTGCTAGGTTGGACTGGATGAGCTTGGAGGTCTCCTCCAACCTGGTTGAATCTATGATTCTATTTTGCCTTTTTTTTAATATAGCATTTGACATGTTCTAGGCACTTAGTGCCATGGTCTAGATGATTGGACAGGGCTGGGTGCTAGCTTGGCCTGGATGAGCTTGGAGGTCTCCTCCAACCTGGTTGATTCTATGATTCTATTTTGCCTTTTTCTTATATAGCACTTGACATGTTCCAGGCACTGAGAAGACGCTGATTGAGCCAGACAGGGATGCAGTGAAGTATGTAGGTAATTATTACTCTTATCCCCTTGCTAAATACTTGAGAAGTGAAGAGACTTGCCCTTGGAGAATATCCAAGCCAAAATGAGGACACAGGGCTGCAGGGGACCACCTGTCTTCATCCAGGCAAACCAGCACTGGAACTGAGCAGGAGAGAAGGAGGATGTGGAGAGTGTGAGCTCTGAAATGTTTTTCTAGATAGAGCAATTTAAGAAATAACTCTTCCAAGTTCTGTTTTGTCCTTTCCCTTCATTTATGACTCACCCCAAGCTAATTGCATGGTGATGTTCTCTTGCTCTGCAGTTATGGGACTGGTTACTGGGCAATTTTTTCTTTCTTTTTTTTTTTCCACAAAGCCCCAAAAATCCTAAATGTGTCTTGTTGAAGCTGGAAAATGCTGCAAGCTATAAAGTAAATGCTCCTTTATGTGAGTGGGGTCGGCCCAGAACTTGGCAAATGGATTGCCAGAATGAAAAGGGAGGGGAAAAAAGTCTTCAGGATGGCAAAAGCCACAAAAGGTTCATATGATTTGAATTAAATTCAGATAATAACCACACTTGGCTCAGTGGTGCTTGGAGAGGGAGTCTGAAGCTCTCTTCTGAGACATTTTGTAGCTTAATTTTAAATGAGACCTAACCTTTAATGAGACCTAACCTTCAAACAACACCAAGCTGGGAGGCTTGGCTGAGATAGCTGAAGGATGTGAGGCCATCCAGAGAGACCTGGGCAGACTGAGAGCAGGGCACAGAGGAACCAGATGAAGTTCAACAAGGGCAAGTGCAGAGTCCTGCACCTGGGGAGGAATAATAAACTGCACCAGTACAGGCTGGGAGGTGATCTGCTGGAGAGCAGCCCTGTGGAGAGGGACCTGGGGGTCCTGGTGGATAACATCCATGGCACAGCAATGTGCCCTTGTGGCCAAGAAGGCCAATGGGATCCTGGGGTGTATTAGCAAGAGTGTGTCCAGCAGATCAAGGGAGGTTCTCCTTCCCCTCTACTCTGCCCTGCTGAGACCTCATCTTGAATACTGTGTTCAGGTTTGGGCTCCCCAGTTTAAGAGGCACAGGGATCTACTGGACAGGGGCCAGCAGAGGGCTACGAGGATGATGAGGGGACTGCAGCACTGCCTGGTGAGGAGAGGCTGAGGGGCCTGGGGCTGTTTAGTCTGGAGAAGAGAAGACTTAGAGGGGATTTGATAAATGTTGATATGTATCTGAAGGCTGCCAGGAGCTGGGGGGGACAGGCTCTGCTCACTGCTCCCTGGGTCAGGACAAGGAGCCACAGATGGAAGCTGCAGCACAGGAGGTTCCACCTCAACACAAGGGGAACTTCTTGACTGGAAGGGTCCCAGAGCACTGGAACAGGCTGCCCAGAGAGGTTGTGGAGTCTCCTCCTCTGGAGCCTTTCAAGGCCTGTCTGGATGTGTTCCTCTGTGATCTGTGTTAGATAGGATTGTCCTGCTCTGGCAGGGAGATTGGACTCAATGATCTCCTTGGGTCCCTTCCAAGCCCTAACATCCTGTGAGCCTGTGACTTAAAAGGAGTCTGGATGAGGCACTTAGTGCCATGGGTTAGTTAATTAGAAGGCTTAGGCAATAGCTTGGACTTGATGATCCCGGAGGTCTCTTCCAACCTGGTTAATTCTGTGACTCTGTGACTTAACTACTCCTTCCAAAGAGGAAGAAAAGGAGCTCAGCACATTTAAATGCTTTTCCTAGAGCCTCTTTCCTCTTTCAAAGTCTGTTTCCTCTAAAAGTTGTATTTATAGATAAAAGGAAGGGGATGAGAGCAAAGCAGATAGACATCTACCCAAAAATGCTCCTCTCTCTGTGTACCACACTCCATAAACACACACACTATAAATTGCTCTCTGTGTGCCTGTGGAAAAGGCACTTCATTTGGTCTCTGTTTACCCAAGCATTTAAGCAGGCAAGGACCTGAGCACATACAAAGCCAACATCACTGGCATTGGGCTGCTTGTACCCGACCAGGTAAAGAAAAACCTTTTGAAACCTATAGAAAGATCCTAACATCCTGATTTAAACAGCCTCATTTGGTAGTCAGGTCACTGCAGTGCTAAAACTACACAAGAATTTGTCTGCTGTAATTATAGGCTTGGCAGCTGAGAAAAGGGCAGTGGGAAGCAAAAGCCAAACCAGCATCATGCTGTAGACACATTCCCAGCATCCCAACCTCCAGGAAGCTGGAATTTATGTTGGCATCAATAGTCTCAGAGATCAGAAGCATGATCAGTCCCTTCCACCACTGATATTCCCTCTTTCCTTGAGATTCTCTGCCAAACACTTGGTACATCCAAGGATTTCCAGGTGAGGGAGATCCCCAGCCCTTCTGTTTGCCAGCCTCCAAGCTGTCTTGTGGGGGAGGCAAGCTGTTAGTAAAGTGCACCACTGGCACCAAACTGCTTTCAGATCAGAATGCCTGCTGCAGCCACAGAGGATGTAACAACACTGAGAAAAACTAATAGCTCACAATGGAAGACATGAGGTGGTGGAGTTGCCATCCCTTGAGGTGTTCAAGAAAAGACTGGATGAGGCTCTGGACCAGGGAATTGAGTCCAGCATCAGTAAATTTGCAGATGACATCAAGTTAAGAGCAAGTGTTGATCTGCTGGAGGGTAGGAGAGCCCTGCAGAGGGACCTTGACAGGCTGGATGGGTGAGCAGAGGCCAATGAGGTGAGACTGAACAAGGCCAAGTGCAGGGTTCTGCACTTTGGCCACAACAACCCCAAGGAACACTACAGGCTGGGGACAGAGTGGCTGAGAGCAGCCAGGAAGAAAGGGACCTGGGGGTACTGGTAGAGAGTAGCTGAAGATGAGCCAGCAGTGTGCCCAGGTGGCCAAGAGAGCCAATGGCATCCTGGCCTGGATCAGGAACAGTGTGGCCAGCAGGACCAGGGAAGTCCTTCTGCCCCTGTACTCAGCACTGGTCAGGCCACACCTTGAGTGCTGTGTCCAGTTCTGGGCTCCTCAATTCAAGAGAGATGTTGAGGTGCTGGAAGGGTCCAGAGAAGGGCAGCAAGGCTGGGGAGGGGCCTGGAGCACAGCCCTGTGAGGAGAGGCTGGGGGAGCTGGGGGTGTGCAGCCTGCAGAA
>WAAF01009130.1:10644-113282 GCA_013400475.1 Tricholaema leucomelas | reverse complement strand
CCTCTCATTACAAGACCTTGTCAATAGTCCCTCCCCAGCCCTCCTGTAGGCCCCTTCAGATACTGGAAGGCCACTCCAATGTCTCCTCCAAGCCTTCTCTTTTCCAGGCTGCAGAGCCATAACTTCCATAGCCTGTTTTCATAGCAGAGCTGCTGCAGCCCTCTGAACATCTTGGTGGCCTCCTCTGGACTGGCTCTTACAGTTCCATGTCCTCCTTGTGTTGGGAGCTCCAGAAGTGGTGGGGTCTGAGGAGAGCAGAGCCAAGGGGCAGAATCCCCTCCTTTGCCCTGCTGGAAATACAAGCCAACAATTTTTTCCCTGCAGACACCAGCTGTTCCTGGTTCCAAATTTTGATATGCATCATGTAATTTGAATCTCACTTTTAGAAGAATTCTATGTAGGTTTTACCATCTACAGGATAGGACTCTGCACGGGACCAGAAAAGCAGCTTTACACTGCTTCCTTAGGAGCAAGTTCTTTACAGTGAGGGTGGTAAGACACTGGAACAGGTTGCCCTGAGAGGCTGTGGATGCTTCCTCCCTGGAGGTGTTTAAAGTCAGGCTGGATGAGTCCCTTCCCAGCTTTCTTGCAGCCCCCTTCAAATAGTGGGAGGCCATGATAAGGTCTCCTCAGAACCTTCTCCTCTGCAGACTGAACAACCCCAACTCTCTCAGCCCATCTCCATCTGAGAGGAGCTCCAGCCTTCTGGTTGTCCTCATGGCCCTTCTCTGGACACACTCCAGCACTGCCAGTGCAGCTTCTTAATATGAAACCAGTTTAAGGAATTAGAGAAGAAGTTTCCTAGCTAACTGATCTGATTCTCATAAGGTGCACTTTAACAAAGACAGTTTCATAAAGCAAACTGTTGCTGGAGTTTGCTGAGTTGGGCAGCAGGACAGCAAACAGGTCTCAGCTGAAGGCATCTGCCAGGTGGGCAATGACCAATCCACTCAGAAGGAAGAGTCCCTCAGACTCATTATCTTTTTCATCAGCTGGGCATGAAGAGGGTCAGAAAAGCCAAAGCAAAGCCAGCCCAAGGCAACCAGTCCCTACAGATGAAGTTTTCCCCCTGTTGATTAGCAAAGCCCCCAACACAAGGAGGACATGGAACTGCTGGAGCGAGTCCAGAGGAGAGCCACAAAGATGCTCAGAGGGCTGCAGCAGCTCTGCTATGAGCACAGGCTGAGAGAGTTGGGGCTCTGCAGCCTGGGGAAGAGAAGGCTTCCAGGAGACCTTAGAGTGGCTTTCCAGTATCTGAAGGGAGCCTACAGGAAGGCTGGGGAGGGACTATTGACAAGGTCTGGTAATGTCAGGACGAGGGGGAATGGGTTTAAACTGGAGGAGGGGAGATTTAGACTGGATGTTAGGAGGAAGTTCTTTACAGTGAGGGTGGTAAGACACCGGCACAGGTTGTCCAGGGAGGTTGTGGCTGCTCCCTCCCTGGAGGTGTTTAAGGCCAGGCTGGATGAGGCCTTGAGCAAGCTGCTCTAGTGGGAGGTGTCCCTGCCTATGGCAGGGGGTTGGAGCTGGATGATCCTTGAGGTCCCTTCCAACCTAAACCATTCTATGATTCTATGACATTGGAGCAGGGATGTCTTGGAGCAATGTGAAAACACAGGCTTGGGCTGTCTCCAAAGCAGAACATTCAAAGTACATTCTCTGGTGCAAATGAGTTTGATTTACAAAGCAACCCACCCACACTCAGTGCAAACAAAGAACCTGCATGGGAGTTGTTATCTTCTGTTTGCAATCAGACCTTGTTTTCAGCTGCAGAAACCACAAGCAAGTGTTAACTGGAAAGCCTTAACGAAACAAAACTGACTTGGTTTGAGGGGAGAAGTCAGCAGGGACCAGGCATGCAGCCCCCCCGGCCCAGCACTCAGGCCTAGGGCTCCCAGCACTTGTTTGATTTTGTCTCACTCACTTTTAGCCTCTTCTCTTTCACTTCTCACAGCAGCAAAAGCATGTGCAAAGTCAACTGCAGTACAGGAGAGATGTGGAGGTGCTGGAGCAGGTCCAGAGGAGGGCAATGAAGCTGGGGAAGGGCCTGGAGAATAAATCATAGAATCACAGAATGAACTAGGTCAGAAAAGACCTCTGAGATCATCAAGTCCAACTTATCACTTAGGGCACTTTGCCTTGGGTACCCTGCACTTGCTCACTGGTGGAGAGCACCTGCCTGATGTTCTGAGGTGTGTACAAAGCTCTAAAGCAAAGTCACAGAATCACAGAATTAACCAGGATGGAAAAGACCTCTGTAATCATCCAGTCCAACCTAGCACCTAACCCTTCTAACTAACTAACCCATGGCACTAAGTGCCCCATCCAGCCTCCTCTTAAACACCTCCAGGGATGGGGACTCCACCACCTCCCTGGGCAGCCCATTCCAATGCCAATCACTCTTGCTGGGATGAACTTCTTCCTAACATCCAGCCTGAAACTGCCCTGGCATAGCTTTAGGCTCTGTCCCCTTCTTCTGTTGCTTGGTGTCTGGGAGAAGAGACCAACCCCACCAGGCTATAACCTCCCTTCAGGTAGCTGTAGACAGCAATGAGCTCTGCCCTGAGCCTGCTCTTCTCCAGGCTGCACACCCCCAGCTCCCTCAGCCTCTCCTCACAGGGCTGTGCTCTCTGTGATGTCTCACTCACCACATTTGTTGTGCCTTCCCTGAGCCTCCATCAAGCAAAACTTACCTCTGTTCTAAGTGAAAGATTCAAACATTGTTTCACAGAGTGAGATTAGAACTTGTTTCAAAATGGATACCCATTCAATAATATACAAAAATAGCTAAGTGAAGACATATTTGCTGGAGATGATCAAGAGACAATTAAGGAATACACTTTCTTTTGCAGGACTAAGCATAGGCAGGTTTGGGGAAATCCTGTTCTATGCTGTGTTTAGAATCATAGAATCAGTCAGGGTTGGAAGGGACAACGAGGAATAAAGCTGCTTTCACTACAACTAAACAACAAACCCACCTTCAGGTCTTGCTTAGGAATATCCACAGGGCAACAGGGCAACACTAAGAAGAGAACAGAATCATGGAATCACAGAATCATAGAACCACAGAAACACAGAATCAGTCAGGGCTGGAAGGGACCACAAGGATCATCCAGTTCCAACCCCTCTGCTATGGGCAGGGACACCTCATACTAGATCAGGCTGTCCACAGCCTCATCCAGCCTGGCCTTAAACACCTCCAGGCATGAGGCTTCCACCACCTCCCTGGGCAACCCCTTCCAGGCTCTCACCACCCTCATGCTGAAGAACTTCTTTCTAACCTCCAGTCTAAATCTACCCATTTCCAGCTTTGCTTCCATTCCTTCCAGTCTTATCACTACTTGACAACCTAAAAAGTCCCTCCCCAGCTTTCTTGTAGCCCACTTAAGCCTAACTCAAGTTAAAGCTTCAGCCAGGTAAGATTATGGGTAGCTGCCTCATCTCCTTTAACCCAGAGAGATCACAGTCCAAGCTCTGAAGAATGTTAAAAACACATTAAGTAGAAAATCACCAAGCTGGCTCAGTAAGTCTTATCAAAGAACACATCTGCAAGCACACACCCCCCCCACCCTGGCAGCTCTTCCATCAGAAGTTGGACTTCTTACCAAAAAATAAGCAGAAATCAGCCCCTTGTGGGGAGAATCAGGCAGTTGCTTCAAGAAGAAACTACTTCTGTGTTATTAAAGGGCTGGTTTTTCAAATGCCTGATGTTAACATAATGAATCATGCCTGCCTTCACCCATCTGTTTGATGAAAGCTGTGCTGAATATTTCAGGAAGGAGAAAATGGCTTCTTTCAACACCACCAGAGAGGCTTAGTCCAAAGCAGGTGTGACAGAAAGCTGAGTGGATCACTATCCCCTAGTTTCCCCTTAGCTGCAAAAGATGTAGGATGACAGAAATAGAGCTCCCAGTTCACCTACACCACCAGGAGGGTTCATTTGGCCTTTGTGCTGCAGAGGCTGAAATCCAGGTGCTTCTCTTGCCCTGTGCTTCTAAAGGAGCTACAGCAAATCACTTGGAGTCTTCTCAGAGCAGGCTGCCCAAAGAGGTTCTAGATCTCCTTTACTCCAGACTTTCCAAACCCAGGCTTCAAGGAGACCTTGGAGTGGCCTTCCAGGATCTGAAGGGTACTTACAAGAAGGCTAGGGAGGGACTATTGACAAGGTCTGGTAATGACAGGATGAGGAGAAGTGGGTTTGAAGTGTCAGAGGGGAGATTGAAAGTGGATGTTAGGAAGAAGTTGTTTGCAGTGAGGGTGGTGAGACACTGGCACAGGTTGCCCAGGGAGGTTGTGGATCAACATTCTGTGATTCTGTCATTCACAGTCTCCCTGGAGAGAGGTTGGATGAGGCCTTAAGTGACCTGTTCTAGTGGGTGGTGTCCCTGCCTATGGTGGGGGGATTGGAACTGGATGAGCTTTGAGGTCCCTTCCAACCTAAACTGTTCCAAGATTCTATGATTCTATTCTGTCTATATCAACCAAAAACTTGGGATTACTGACCATATGCAATCTGGGAATAATAAAAGATTCTGAGTTCTCTCTTGCTCTTATCTGCAGTGCATTCATGAGATTGGCTGGGACAAGAAGCAGGCACAGTCCTTGGGAGACTCAGTGGAGCAGATCCAGAGGAGAGCAGCAAAGCTGGGGAAGTTTCTAGAGGATAAATCTGATGAGGAGTGACTTAGGGAGCTGGGGATGGTTAGTTTGAGGAAGAAGAGGCTGAGGGGAGGCCTCATTGCTGTCTACAGCTACCTGAAGGGACATTGTGGAGAGGCTGCTGCTGGGCTCTTCTCACAGGGAATTAGAGACAGAATAAGGAGGAATGGACTCAAACTGGGGAAGTTTAAATTGGACATTAGGAGAAAGCTTTTTCCCTGAGAGAGTGTTCAGGGACTGCAATGAGCTGCCCAGGGAGGTGGTGGAGTCACTCACCCTGGATGTGTTCAAGGGTCACTGGATGTGGTGCTTGGGCATATGGTTTACCGTGAATCTTATAGAGTAGGGTTATAGGTTGGGCTTGGTGATGCTGAGGGGCTTTGGCCCCCTGGATGTGTTCAAGGGTCACTGGATGTGGTGCTTGGGCATATGGTTTACCGTGAATCTTATAGAGTAGGGTTATAGGTTGGGCTTGGTGATGCTGAGGGGCTTTGGCACCCTGGATGTGTTCAAGGGTCACTGGATGTTGTGCTTGGGCATATAGTTTAAGGTAAATCTTATAGAGTAGGGTTATAGGTTGGGCTTGATGATCTTTTGGGGCTTTTCCAACCTGGATATATCTGTGATTCTGTGTAGCTACATCCACTGCTGTTCACACCTCACATCTGCACTTTCTGTCTGTTCCCTGCACTCAGCACCAGGTCAGAGCCTCTGCTTCATGTTCCACGTAGGAACCTCACTCTCGCCCAGGGGTGAGAGCTGCAGGGATTAATTCAACCCTCTTTGGTCCAGGCCATTGCTCCAAACCATATAGCCAGGATTTGTGAAACCTTCCAAGGAGTATTTAAAAGGGGAATTATCTGCATTTAGCTGGCTGGCAAGTACCAGTCACTGGAATTCCTCCAAGGGTTCTTTTTTTGGTTGTTTTCCCAAAGTAAAATATTTGGAAATCACATTTGCAATCAATTTAAGGGAAAGGCACATTTTCTCTTAAACCCCTCAGACTCTGGCTAAAAACACTCACTTTGACCATTCTTTTTCTAAAATGGAGTGTTACAAGATCCAAGCACAATATAGTGTGGCAAGCAGAGTTAATAAACAGGGTAAGGTTTCACCAGTGCAAGCTGAGATCCTGCTTCTCTTTGATTGTTTCTCTTTTCATCCTGCCTCTTTGCCACGACAAAGTGGAAAGAGAAGGGACCACAGTAAATTCTGAAGGTCACAGAGTCAGTCAGAGTTGGATGGGACCATAAGGATCATCTAGTTCCAACCTCCCTGCAATGGGCAGGGACACCCTACCCTAGATCAGGCTGGACAGAGCCTCATCCAGCCTGGCCTTAAACACCTCCAGGGATGGGGCCTCAACCATTTCCCTGGGCAACCCATTCCAGGCTCTCACCACTCTCTTTGTCAGTGGCATGGACAGAGGCATTGAGTGCAGCCTCAGCAAGTTTGCTGCCCACTCCAAGCTGTGTGGTGCAGCAGACAGGCTGGAGGGCAGGGATGCCATCCAGAGGGACCTGGACAAGCTGGAGAGGTGGGCACAAGCCAACCTCAGGCGGTTCAACAAGACCAAGTATAAGGTTCTGCATCTGGGTCAGGGCAATCCCAAGCACAAATCCAGGCTGGGCAGTGACTGGCTGGAGGGCAGCCCTGAGGAGGGAGACTTGGGGGTGCTGCTAGATGAGGAGCTCAACATGAGCCAGCAGTGTGCACTTGCAGCCCTGAAAGTCAACCAGATTCTGGGCTGCATCAGGAGAAGTGTGGCCAGCATCAGGAGAAGTGTGGCCAGCAAGTCAAGGGAAGTGATTCTCCCCCTCAACTCTTATTAATTGCAGCACTGTGTTAGTAAAGAGTTGAACGAGAAATAACCTCTCCAGTGGAAAATGCAGTGGGAATTTAGGCAAACACAGGTGGGAATCCAGCCAGAACACAGAGACTGCCTCCCAAATTCTTCCAAAACGTGCTTGTGGGGTCACTTAATGAACACAAGCAGTTGCAGCAGAACAGTAGCTTTATGTTTGAGCACAGCCAGAAGCACAGAGCCATCCAATTGTTAAAGAGCCATGACTCAGAGATCCAGTCTGTTCCTGGGGTAGGAATCCCTGGGTTTGGAGTCAGAGCTGTGCAGCCTTTCACCTTGACTACAGAGTACATTTCAGCCCATTTAATCTCCACCCTCCTTCAGCTGCTTGTGTACTTGCCAGGCAGCCAGCAAAACTCAAAACTGGTCTGTGGCAAGGGACCAAACATACTTTACATATCATGGGGCTTAAGTCTTCTAGACTTGGTGGTTACTGAGGTATGTCTGGGTGAGTGGCACAACTAACAGCCAAGGCAACCTCCTTTCTGGCTTGTTTGGCTTCCAAACTGGTGGCTGAGACAGACACTACCTGCTGGAACCCAACACACCCCAGGAAAAGTCCATTTATTAAACAAAACAACTCTTTGCTGCTCCAATGATTTTAAAAGCAAGCAAAACTAATCTGATTCTTTGTTTTCCCCTTTCTTGTTCCACCTACTCTGTATTGCAGCTATCTGTAACATAAGAGTAGACAATAAACCATGGCAGGCTTTGGAAGTGCTGAACCTTGTGGCTCAGCATCACAGCCATCACCTCCACCAAAGCTGTAAGGTCAATGGCATCCTGGCCTGGATCGGGAACAGTGTGGCCAGCAGGACCAGGGAGGTTATTCTGCCTCTGTACTCAGCACTGGTCCAGCCACACCTTGAGTGCTGTGTCCAGTTCTAGGCTCCTCAATCCAAGAGAGATGTTGAGGTGCTGGAAGGTGTCCAGAGAAGGGCTGGAGCACAGCCCTGTGAGGAGAGGCTGAAGGAGTTGGGGGTGTGCAGCCTGGAGAAGAGGAGGCTCAGCGCAGAGCTCATTGCTGTCTACAACTACCTGAAGGGAGGTCGTAGCCAGGTGGGGTTGGGCTCTTCTGCCAGGCAAGCAGCAACAGAACAAGGGGACACAGTCTCAAGTTGTGCCAGGGGAGGTCTAGGCTGGATGTTAGGAGGAAGTTGTTGGCAGAGAGAGTTTGGCATTGGAATGGGCTGTCCAAGGAGGTGGTGGAGTTGCTGTCCCTGGAGAAAAGCCTGGATGAGGCACTCAGTGCCATGATCTTGTTGATTTCTATAGGGCTGGGTGCTAGGTTGGACTAGATGAGTTTGGAGGTCTCTTCCAACCTGTGTGATTCTATGATTTCCAGAGTCAACTATTTAAATATATGAAAAGTACAACCTGACTTGGCAGTGCCTGGTACCAACTTGCAGTGCCACAAAACCTGCAGAGTACTGGGCCAGCATGTGGGACCTGTCCTATCTCTCACATAGGCATCAGCAATATCTTTTACATTCCTGTTAGAATCACATAATAATCAGTCAGGGTTGGAAGGGACCACAAGGATCACCTAGTTCCAACCCCCCTGCCATGGGCAGGGACACCTTACCCTAGATCAGGTTGGCCACAGCCTCATCCAGCCTGGCCTTAAACACCTTCAGGGATGGGGCCTCAACTGCCTCACTTAATGACAAAGATGTCATTGGCTACTGGAATGGGCTGCCCAGGGAGGTGGTGGAGTCGCCGTCCCTGGAGCTGTTCAAGGCAGGATTGGACGTGGCACTTGGTGCCATGGTCTAGCCTTGAGCTCTGTGGTAAGAGGTTGGACTTGGTGATCTATGAGGTCTCTTCCAACCTTGGTGATACTGTGAGACTGTGATGTCAAGCTGACCATGCTGTAAATGTGAAGTTCAGATTGTTAGGGCAGACTGATGCTAGCACAAGACTCATGCAGAAATTACTGTTGGATCTGCCAGAGCAATCACACTGAAATCAAATCATTTTACAGTCTGAGCTTGCAGCCTCTTATCACTGAACATCAAAAATTTCCTGGTCTCTGAAGCTGGTGGTTCCAGGCAGAGTGTCTGGTGAAGTTCCTGTAATCAGGAAATAGTCCTCAACATTTTATTTGTAGAGCTTGGGGCTAGTCCTGCCTGGAGGCAGAGCCTCAGATGAATGCCTCTGTCGTTCAACTGGAATGAGCTGCTCAGGGAAGTGGGGGAGTCACCCACCCTGGATGTGTTTAAGGGTGGTTTGGAAGTGGTGCTTGGGACTATGGTTTAAGGTGAATCTTGTAGAGTTCTAGGTTGGACTTGGTGATGCTGAGGGGCTCTGCCAACCTGCATGTTTCTATCATTCTGTGATTCTGTCTGCATGTTTTTTGGAGCACTCCAGGGATGGTGACTCCACTACTTCCCTGAGCTGCCTGTTTTCTTCCTGTGTGGTTCAAAGGCAGCTACACCAGGATGGAAGCTAATGGGACATGAGATTACAAGATATGAGCTATAGCTCTACACAAATACTCCATCTAATCTTAGATTGCTGTTAGTCATCAATGAGTACCTGTGCTGAATTACATCAGGCAGAAAAAATCTCTTTAAAGTCTTATTTCAGTGGCCTTCAGTATTTACCTTGAGGGAGTAGCTCTTCAGGGCATTTACATGAGGCCAGATCCTTTCACAGAGCCTGTGTTCTCGTGGCACAGAAGTTACTAAGGTTATGCTCTAAGGAACTTCAACCAAAGCTTGAGCCATTTGACTCAGCAACATCAAACTGACCCCATGAAGGAAGAGTTTGCAGACCACAACTAATGGAGTGGAAATTATTCTGATCCAACAGTAGATGAATCAGTCTGTTTTCAGATTTTCAGGTGTTTCAGATGTTTGAGTGGTGGAGAGTTCTAGAGTTCCCACACAGGTCAACAAAATCATTTCCACCAGCCTCCAGGAGGCAGTCTCAGATGACAAAGAGACCACAAAATGTTGTGCTTGTGCTTCTGAACTTCCCAACCACAGCAGCTGATAATCCATATTCAGCATGAGTGTTTCAGCTTTGGCAGCATCAGGCCCTGAGGAGGTTAGCTGAGCCCTCATGGGATCTGCTGAGGTGTATTCCTGGCACTTTGGGTTGAAAATGTTGGTCTTAGTCATTTAAATGCATTTAACTTCATCTGTGTACAAACACAGGTGAATTAGTTGAACTATATTGAGAAGCAGGAGGCTGAGCAGTCACTTTCTTCAGTAGTTAAAAACTGGCTTGAGAGCAGCCCTCAGGAGAGAGACTTGAGAGTGCTGGTGGATGAGAAGTTTGAGAGGAGTCATCAGTGTGCTCTTGCAGCCCAGAAAGCAATCAGAAACTGGGCTGCAGAAAGAGAAGTGTGGGCAGCAAGGCAAGGGAAGTGATCCTCCCCCTCTGCCCCACACGGGTGAGACCCCACCTGGAGTACTGCATCCAGTTCTGGAGCCCCTAGGACAAGAAGGATGTGGAGACGCTGGAGTGTGTCCAGAGAAGGGCCATGAGGATGAGCAAAGGGCTGGAGCTGCTCTGCTGTGAGGAGAGACTGAGAGAGTTGGGGCTGTTCAGTCTGGAGAGGAGAAGGCTCCCAGGTGACCTTCTTGTGGCCTTTCAGTATCTGAAAGGGGCTACAAGAAAGCTGGGGAGGGACTTTTCAGGCTGTCAGGGAGTGATAGGACTGGGGGGAATGGAACAAAGCTGGAAATCAGGCTGGACGTGAGGAAGAAGTTGTTCAGCATGAGGGTGGTGAGAGCCTGGCATATGCTGCCCAGGGAGGTGGTGGAAGCCTCATGCCTGGAGGTGTTCAAGGCCAGGTTGGATGAAGCCTTGGGTGACCTGTTCTAGTGGGAGGTGTCCCTGCCTATGGCAGGGGGTTGGAACTGGCTGAGCTTTGAGGTCCCTTCCAACCTAAACCGTTCTATGATTCTATAAATCAGAAGCTGTCTTTTCAAGCAGAAGCTATTACAAATCAAACTGAAATTAATCTTTGTCTCCAAGAACTAAAACCCCAAACTGCCTTTCCATAGTTCTCACATTTTTACCTTGTTCCAGTGTTTGTCACTAAGCCATCTCAGCATACAGAGAGGAAATCAGCCTGGAGTGATGGTGCTGAAAGAGCTGCCAGCCCTGCTGCGATACCCAGTGGCCGCAGTGTCCTACGACTGGAACGACACCAAGAGAGAAAGGGATCATTTTTAACCCACAGTACAGAGCTCGTTAGGAACACCTCTTAAACCAGGCACCAGCAGTGATTCTGAACGTTACAGACCAGCAGCTCTGCGACCAGAAACGTAAACACTCTCCTCTAATTGAGGAAGGCATCTTTTGTTACAGCTATCTTAGTTAAATGCAGCATCTGCAAAGGAAGTTCCATCCATAGGCTTCATTTCTCAGCCAAATATTCCTGTCAGTAGTAATTCTTCTTCAGTTACAGAAGTGCAGGGTTCTACACTTTGGCCACAGCAACCCCAAGCAGTGTTACAGGCTGGGGACAGAGTGGCTGAGAGCAGCCAGGCAGAAAGGGACCTGAGAGTGCTGGTAGAGAGTAGGTGAATATGAGGCAGCAGTGTGCCCAGGTGGGCAGGAGAGCCAATGGCATCCTACGCTGGATCAGGAGCAGTGTGGCCAGCAGGACAAGGGAGGTTATTGTGCCTCTGTACTCAGCAATGGTCAGGCCACACCTTGAGTGCTGTGTCCAGTTCTGGACTCCTCAATTCAAGAGAGATGTTGCAGTGCTGGAAGGTGTCCAGAGAAGGGCACAAAGGCTGGTGAGAGGCCTGGAGCACAGCCCTGTGAGGAGAGGTTGAGGAAGCTGGGGGTGTGCAGCCTGCAGAAGAGGAGGCTCAGGGCAGACCTCATTGCTGTCTGCAGCTACCTGAAAGGATGTTGTAGCCAGGTGGGGTTGGTCTCTTCTGCCAGGCAACCAGCAACAGAACAAGGAGACACAGTCTCCAGTTGTGCCAGAGGAGGTCTAGGCTGGATGTTAGGAGGAAGTTGTTCCCAGAGAGAGTGATTGGCATTGGAATGGGCTGCCCAGGGAGGTGGTGAAGTCACCCTCCCTGGAGGTGTTCAAGACAAACACTGGATGAGGCACTTAGTGCCATGGTCTGGTTGACTGGATAGGGCTGGGTGCTAGGTTGGACCGGATGAGCTTGGAGGTCTCTTCCAACCTGTTTGATTCTCTGGACATGTTCCACTACCTCAACATCTCTCTTGAATTGAGGGGCCCAGAACTGGACACAGGACTCAAGGTGTGGCCTGACCAGTGCTGAGTCCAGCCTGTCTCCAAAGTCCCAGGCTCAATCTTGTGTTACCACTGTAACTTAGACTCCTAGATCAGCTCCTCACTGGGCAGGCCAGCAGGTCAGTTTTTATCCATGAAGGGAAATTGGGAGAACATTTCAGCAGGAGGGACTCTTAGTTCTAAAGCAACCTTTTAGCCATGGCTAAAAAAGAGGCCTGTTGTTGGAAAGCCTGACTGCCTGCTGGAGTGGAAAACCTCATGACCACTCGTGGTGATTAATGGAAGAGGAATGGAAAACTTACAAGATCTTATTCCACTTTTGACAAGAGCAGGGCTGTTAAGCTGAGCCCTGTGGCCAAATTCCAGGTAGCTACATTCAGCCTACCTAAATACTCCTAAAAGTTCTATTTGAATATACTGAGTTATTATTCTTAGCCTCCTACCTTCCACTGGGATGTAGCATTTCTACAGGCAGCTGAACAACAGCTTCATTGTGTCTTGGGGCAGCACTGTGGCTACACAGGGTGAGGAGGTTTTGGTGCATTGAAAGTGCTCTGAAATTCTTGAAGGTGAAAGGACTGTGTACACACAGGAGTGTTTTATTCCCAGTTGACCTGGGGAGGCTCATGCCATGTAGCTAAAATTAAACACACAGAGTTTTATTTGCACTGTTTTCTCCCCTCTCCTGAATGAAACAGGGAGGGGGAGATGTTGAGGTACTGGAATGTGTCCAGAGGAGGGCAACAAAGCTGGTGAGGGGCCTGGAGCACAGCCCTGTGAGGAGAGGCTGAGGGAGCTGGGGGTGTGCAGCCTGCAGAAGAGGAGGCTCAGGGCAGAGCTCATTGCTGTCTACAACTACCTGAAGGGAGGCTGCAGCCAGGTGGGGTTGGTCTCTTCTGCCAGGCAAGCAGCAACAGAACAAGGGGACACAGTCTCAAGTTGTGCTGGGGGAGGTCTAGGCTGGATGTTAGGAGGAAGCTCTTCATAGAGAGAGTGATTGGCATTGGAATGGGCTGCCCAGGGAGGTGATGGAGTCCCCATCCCTGGAGGTGTCTAAGTGGAAGCTGGATGAGGCACTTAGTGCCAGGGTTTAGTTAGTTAGAATGTGTTAGGTGGTGAGTTGGACTTGATAATCTTGAAGGTCTTCTCCAACCTGATTAATTCTGATTCTGACCCTCTCAGAACCATGGCTTAGTTGATTAGAAGGTGTTAGGTGATAGGTTGGGCTTGATGATCTCAGAGGTCTTCTCCAACTTGATTGATTCCGTGATGTTGGTCTACACACCTATGGGCCTCCCACATCTTCTCAGCATCCACCTCTGTCTGGCTTCCCATCCCTGTGTTGGTCTCCCTGTTAATCCCTTTCTTCAGAGACACTGAAATGCCTTTGTAATTCTGCAGCCCTGAGCTCAGATGGTTTGTATCAACTCCTGGGGTCCTTCTGAAGAATGTAATGACACCATGCTGCAGCAAATCAGCAGCTCTGGCCCAAGGTTAGGCCACCTTAATTCTTCTTTTGTGCTTCCAAAAGGGATAGGATTTTAACACAGCTCCTGCCACTTTCCATTATTGGCCTTGGCAAGATCTTCTGCTGAGCCTTGTTTGTTCCTCCTTTGGAAAGGACCACACCGACACTGTTTCTTGGGAGCAGATGGGAACAAAGTGAATCGAGTAAGGGTGATTAGAAGATAAAAAGAAACTATGTTTGGCATGAGTCCACACTGGCTTGTGTTAGGCTCCTCTTTATCTCCTGCCTCTTGTGGTACTTTTGTAAAGTACCTTGTCTGCCTGGGGCCTCGGGTTTTGTTATCTGACATAATGACAGCCCTGAGACCAGGCATCATTTTCACTGCTAATTATTCTCCCTGGGCACAGAGTCACTTTGAATAGGGCACAGAATCACAGAAGTAACCAGGTTGAGAGAGACCTCTAAGATCATCCAGTCCAACCTATCACCTAACACCTTCTAATTAACTAACCCATGGCACTAAGTGCCTCATCCAGCCTCCTCTTAAACACCCCCAGGGATGGAGGTCCAAGGAGTCCAAAAGGAAGAAGGTGTGAGAACACCACCCACTACTAAGAAGCCAGAGATGCCAGAACAGGCTTTAGCTGGCTGCGGTGCTGCTTTTGAAACACAACTTTGCAACACACAGCAGCAGAGCAGAATAAAATTCATGATGTGGTCAAACCTCTTGGGATTTCAAGGACCTGCTCTTCCATGCCCTACATCATTAAGTGCAGTTAAACACGTCNTCTCTCTTGAATAGAGATTACCACAGAGAAAGTAAATTTTGCCCTTAAATTTAACTCATGCTTAAACATTCAGTTAACATTTTGTGACATTTCTAATGTGTGTATGATACAAAATAAATATTTACTCTACTGTTGCTTCTCTTTTTTCCCCAATGAACAACACATTAAGACGTGGCCAAGCATTTTAAGAGACTCTATGGTAAAGAGCTCTAATAAATGATGAGGACTTCATATGCCACAGTCACCAAGAGCAATTTAAACAGCAGATGTCCAAAGTTATAGCCATTATTTTTTCCAGTCAAAACTGGATTGTTTATGTGGATATTGCATTTGCTCTTGCTAGCTTCTTATGCTACCTTTAATAGCAGCACCAATCACAGAAACGTGCAGGTTGGCAAAGCCTCTCAGCATCACCAAGTCCAACTTAGAACCCTACTCTGCAAGATTCACCTTAAACCCTAGCCCTAAGCACCACATCTAAATGACCCTTAAACACATCCAGAGTGGGTGACTCTACCACCTCTCTGGGCAGCTCATTCCAGTCCTTGACCATTTTGTCCATGAAAAACTTTTTCCTAATGTCAAATCTAAACCTCCCCAGCCTCAGCTTGAGGCCATTCTCCCTTGTTCTGTCTCAAATTCCTTGTGAGAAGAGCCCAGCAGCAGCCTCTCCACAGTGTCCCTTCAGGTAGCTGCAGACAGCAATGAGGTCTCTTCTCAGCCTCCTCTTCCCCACACTAACCATCCCCACCTCTTTCAGTCCCTCCTCATCAGATTTATTCTCCAGGCCCTTCCTCAGCTTCATTGCCCTTCTCTGGACCTGCTCCAGCACCTCCTTATCTTGCATCGCAATGCCCAAAACTGAATGTAACACTCAAGGTGTGTCCAAAGCAGCTCTGGGAGAAAGAATCTTTCCTACAACTATCAGTCCAGTGCACAGCACATCCATCACCTGTTCCAGCTGCACAGTAAATGCTTTCACTGACTTTAATCATTTCATTCTGTTCACATTTGCCATATTTCTTCTTCATTTTTGTAATTATTTTCTCCTCCTCCTCCTTCTCCTCACAGCAGCTCCTGCTGCCTGTTTTTCATTAAACAGTTACCAACATTCATAGAATCAGTCAGGGTTAGAAGGGACCACAAGGATCATCTTGTTCCAACCCCCCCTGCCATGGGCAGGGACACCCTACCCTAGATCAGGCTGGCCACAGCCTCATCCAGCCTGGCCTTAAACACCTCCAGGGATGGAGCCTCAACCACCCCCCTGGGCAACCCATTCCAGGCTCTCACCTCTGTCATGGTGAAGAACTTCCTCCTCACGTCCAGCCTGAACCTACTCATCTCCAGCTTCACTCCATGAAAAGTGAGAAGATAAAAATTCACTCCTGAAAAGTATCACAGTATCACCAAGGTTGGAAGAGACCTCACAGATCATCAAGTCCAACCTGTTACCACAGAGCTCAAGGCTAGACCATGGCACCAAGTGCCACGTCCAATCCTGCCTTGAACAGCTCCAGGGACGGCGACTCCACCACCTCCCTGGGCAGCCCATTCCAGTAGCCAATGACTCTCTCAGTGAAGAACTTTCTCCTCACCTCAAGCCTAAATTTCCCCTGGCACAGCTTGAGGCTGGGCCCTCTTGTTCTGGTGCTGGCTGCCTGAGAGAAGAGAGCAACCTCCTCCTGGCTACAACCACCCCTCAGGTAGTTGTAGACAGCAATGAGGTCTGCCCTGAGCCTCCTCTTCTCCAGGCTAAACAACCCCAGCTCCCTCAGCCTCTCCTCGTAGGGCTGTGCTCGAGGCCTCTCCCCAGCCTCGTTGCCCTTCTCTGGACATGTTCAAGCATCTCAATGTCCCTCTTAAATTGAGGGGCCCAGAAATGGACACAGTACTCAAGGTGTGGTCTAACCAGTGCAGAGTACAGGGGCAGAATGACCTCCCTGCTCCTGCTGGCCACACCATTCCTGATAGAGGCCAGGATGCCATTGGCTCTCTTGGCCACCTGGGCACACTGCTGGCTCATGTTCAGGCAGGTAAGTGGGAAAATAAAAATCACTTTAAGCATTTGATAATATAATTAATCTTTTTTTTCCCCCTCTTTCTTTCTTTCTTGCTCTTTTCTTATTGTGCTTTCCACCATCCATGAGGTCTAGATCTAGCCTTAAAATAACGATAAGCTCAAACTCAAGCAGGTTTAAAGGGATTGGGAGCCTGGAGGTTTCCATGGTATGAAATCTTCAGTCAAATAGTCCATGTTTTAATTAAAGATGTTGGGTCTGACAGGAAGAAATGAAAAAGGGTCATATTTGTCACAGGAAATCTTGAAAAGCTAACAAAGGGATTTTTCAGTGGCAGGCAGGCAGCCAGCAGGGAAACTCGATCTCTCGGTCACTTTTATTAAAGTAACTTTACACTTTTGACATTTGCCTTTCCCCAGTAAAACTTCTTGGAGACAGGCAAGGGTAAGGAAATCGATGTACAGAAGCAGAAGGGCAGATGGGGCAAAAGCCTGCCTTGTTAGTCAAAAATCAGCCTCGAGTCAAAGCAAATCCACAAGAGCTGCGTCGGACAAGTGATGTATTACACAGTCACAGAACTAAGCAGGTTGGAAAAAACCTCTGAGATCACTGAGTCCAACCTATTGCCTAGCCCTTCTAATTAACTAACTCATAGCACTAACTGCCCCATCCAGACTCCTTTTAAACAGCTTTCCAACCAGAGCTTGGGCTGCAGCAGGAGAAGTGTGGCCAGCAGGTCAAGGGAGGTGATTCTCCCCCTCTGCTCCACTCTGCTGAGACTCCACCTGGAGTACTGCATCCAGTTCTGGAGCCCCATTACAAGACAGATGTGGAGATGCTGGAGCATGTCCAGAGAAGGGCCACGAGGATCTGCAGCAGCTCTGCTATGAGGACAGACTGAAAGAGTTGGGGCTGTTCAGGCTGGAGAAGAGGAGGCTCCCAGGTGACCTTCTTGTGGCCTTCCAGTATCTGAAGGGGGCTACAAAAAAGCTGGGGAGGGACTTTTTAGGCTATCAGGGAGTGACAGGACTGGGGGGAATGGAGCAAAGCTGGAGATGGGTAGGTTCAGACTGGACATGAGGAGGANCTGCCATCTGTGTGACTAATCCTTCTGCTTCCAATTCCCCCTGGCCAACTCTCCAAACTTATCTTGAACGTAAGGCAAAGTCTGGGATAAGGTAGAGGGGTGGGAGAAGGTGGAAGGGTGGTTGGGAGCCCCTCCTGGGGACTCTGGTTCCTGGGAGGGCTGTTGGGTTTCTGTATTGCTTTTTAACTCGTCTGTTTCTGCCTGTAGCTGTAGATACTGTAAATATCTGCTTGTCTGTTGTGCTAAGCTGTAAATATAAAGCCTCATTCTTTGATTTCCAGATCAGCTGAGTCTAGCCTGGGTGATTTTCTGAAGTGTGGGGAGGTGAGTAACACTCAAACCCTCACACACCTCCAGGGAAAACAAAGGGGTAGAGGTGGAAACACTGCTCTGAACACTCACAGCAACAGAAAGTCTGTAGAAATGAGAAGTCTCTAATGCATTAGAGGGCAGGGTACTGCTTGAAAGAGTCCAGCACAGAGGCACAAAGATGCTGCAGGCAGTGGAACATCTGCCTGCTGAGGAACGGGAGCTGGGAGTCCTTAGCCTGGAGCAGAGGAGCCTAAGGGCTGCCCTCATGCTTGTTGATAAAGATGTGCAGGGTAGCGTGGAGAGGACAGAGCCAGGCTCTGCTCAGGGATGCTCAATGACAGGACAAGGGGCAGTGGGGGACAAGATGGAGCAGAGGAAGTTCCACATGGACGTAAGGGAAAACTTCTTCCCCATGAGGGTACCAGAATCCTGGAGCAGGCTGTCCAGAGAGGCTGTGGAGTCTATCTCTCTGGAGACACCCAAAAACCACCTGGATGTGTTCCTGTGTGACCTGCCCTGGGTGATCCTGCTCTGGCAGAGGGTTGGACTGGATGATTTTTGGAAGTTAGAATCATAGAATCATAGAATCAGTCAGGGTAGGAAGGGACCACAAAGACCATTTAGTTCTAATGCCCCCGCCATGGGCAGGGACACCCTACCCTAGATCAGGCTGGCCAGAGCCTCATCCAGCCTGGCCTTAAACACCTCCAGGGATGGAGCCTCAACCACCTCCTTGGGCAACCCATTCCAGGGGAACCCATTCCAAGGTTCCCTTACAGCACACTTGAACTTCATAGGCAAAGCTCAGGCTTAAAAGTTCTAACAGTTGCGATCCAGCCTGACAGATCCAAACTCCCTTTACAACACAGAACCCTGACCTGCAGCATAATACTGTGATTGCTCTAATGGCTAAGCCTGCTCACAGAGTTCCCTCCCAGCGTTCTATAAATCATTTAGATGTGCTAAGACTGACAGGCTGGACATAAAACCTCTTTCACAACAGCTTCCTCTCCAGCAGAGAGTGGGAGCAGGGTAGGGGTGATGCCTGCAATCCCAACTTTCTCAAGTCTCTTCTGAGCTTCCCAGAAATCACACACCTGTTGCTGCATGCTGTGCTCTTCCACTGCTGAAAACATCTGTCCTGCAGTGGAACTAATTCAGGAATCCTGTAGAGCTTGTGCCTAATTCCATCCAGCTTAGCAGCAGAGCACTTTGCTTGCAGCATGTGAAAGGGGCGCTCGGTGGAATCTTGTTAAGCAAAGTACTTCAGATGGGCAGAAGAGGATTTCATGAAGCACTTAGAGTCATGTTAGTGAAAGTCTGTTCAGTTTAATAGGCAATAAGAAAGCAGTTGGCAGGTTTTGATTGAATCATAGATTCAACTAAGTTGGAAGAGACCTCCAAGCTCATCCAGTCCAACCTAGAACCTAGCCCTGTCCAATCATAATCATAGAATCAAACAGGTTGGAAAAGACCTCCAACATCATCCAGTCCAACTTAGAACCCAGCCCTGTCCAATCATAATCATAAAATCATGGAATCAAACAGGTTGGAAGAGATCTCCAAGATCATCCAGTCCAACCTAGCACCCAGCCCTGTCCAATCATAAAATCACAGAATCAAACAGGTTGGAAAAGACCTCCAAGATCATCCACTCCAACCTAGCACCCAGCCCTAGACAATCAACCAGACCATGGCACTAAGTGCCCCATCCAGGCTTTTCTTCAACACCTCCAGGGATGGTGACTCCAGCACCTCCCTGGGCAGCCCATTCCAATGCCAATCACTCTCTCTGCCAACAACTTCCTCCTAACATCCAGCCTAGACCTCCCCTGGCACAACTTGAAACTGTGTCCCCTTGTTCTGTTGCTGCTTGCCTGGCAGAAGAGACCAACCACACCTGGCTACAACCTCCCTTCAGGTACTTGTAGAGAGCAATGAGGTCTGCCCTGAGCCTCCTCTTCTCCAGGCTGCACACCCCCAGCTCCCTCAGCCTCTCCTCACAAGGCTGTGCTCTGGGTCCCTCCCCAGCCTTGGTGCTCTTCTCTGGACATGTTCTAGCACCAAAACATCTCTCTTGAACTGAGAAGCCGAGAGAGCTGACTCCTGCTGCTTCAGACAGCAAACAAGAGTCAAAATGTCCCGATTACTTCTATTACTTTCAGAAGCTTTTAGGGATCTCAGTGGCCTTCTTTTTACCTTTGGCCTCCAAAGTAACTTCTGCTTACAGTATTATTCTTCAATAATAAAACCTGGGTTTATTCATGATTATATTTCTAATAAAGGGATTATAACTGAGACACTTTGATGCTGTAATTATTAAGCACTGTTATCACAACAAATACAGCAATAACACCACCAGTAGCACTTGGGAGCGTGGCAGGAAATTCCATTGCACTTTCTGGAAAGGAAATGTGAAGCCATGAAACCAGAATAGAAAAAAGAGACTTAATTATGTTTGCTTATGAACTTCTCAGACAGCTACCTAAAACCCCAACATTGCAAAGAAGCTGTGATAGAAAGATTTTTTGTGTGTGCTACAGGAAGAAATGAGGAGGGGATACAAGCCCAGGGTCTTAGGGAATCATAGAATCAACCAGGTTGGAAGAGACCTCTAAGCTCATCCCGTCCAACCTAGCACCCAGCCCTATCCAGTCAACCAGACCACGGCACTAAGTGCCTCATCCAGGCTTTGCTTGAACACCTCCAGGGATGGTGACTCCACCACCTCCCTGGGCAGCCCATTCCAATGTCAATCACTCTCTCTGCCAACAACTTCCTCCTAACATCCAGCCTAGACTTGCCCCAGCACAACTTGAGACTGTGTCCCTTTGTTCTGTTGCTGGTTGCCTGCCAGAAGAGCCCAACCCCACCTGGCTACAGCCTCCCTTCAGGCAGTTGTAGACAGCAATGAGGTCCCCTCTGAGCCTCCTCTTCTCCAGGCTAAACAACCCCAGCTCCCTCAGCCTCTCCTCACAGGGCTGTGCTTCAGGCCCCTCACCAGCTTTGTCACCCTTCTCTGGACACCTTCCAGCACCTCAACATCTCTCTTGAATTGAGGAGCCCAGAACTGGACACAGCACTCAAGGTGTGGCCAGACCAGTGCTGAGTACAGGGGCAGAATAACCTCCCTCATCCTGCTGGCCGCACTGCTCCTGATCCAGCCCAGGATGCCATTGGCCCTAAGACAGACAGGGTCTAAGGGAAATACTTAGGGAAAGACAGGCCCTGGTTCTATCCTTGTGGATGTCTCCTGGCCAGTTAAGTCCTCAGATAAATTATGCCTCTCATTATTTGGGGACAACCACTGAAGTGTTTTGCTTTTACCTATGGCCCTTCAACCAACCAAATGTGTGGGGTTTGTTGGTTCACCCCCAGTTAACTGCAGTCCTGCTTTCCCTCCATCAGTTTTCACTTAACTGTCTCTGTTAGGACATCATAATTCAAGAAAAGGTCAGCCCTGGTAGCCCTCATCCATTTTGCATCCAGCCCAAGTTCAAAGTACTTCTTTACCTTTGTCTAATAGGACTTAACTCACAAAAAGCTCTGCATCCCCACTGCATTCCTCCTTCTCAGCAGTTCAGCTTAAGGACAAATTCCCTGTGACTGGCTTCTTTGCCAGCTTCTAAACATCATTTTCCCAGCTTCATTCATCCCATGGCAGGAGGGGGCAATGCCTTTGGGGAGCAGGGCTGCACAGCAAAACCAATGTGTTTATAGAATTAAAGAACTATAGGATGTCTGGGTTGGAAGGGACCTCCAAAGGTCACCCAGTCCAGCCCCCTCTGCAGTCAGCAGGGACATCCTCAGCTAGATCAGGTTGCCCAGAGCCCTGCTGAGCCTCACCATGAATGTCATGAATGTCTTCACCATGCAAGTAGTGATTTAGGTTGAGTAGCATTAAGTAATATTAGTTAAGTAGTTATTTGCAGATGAGAGAGGAATTTGATCCAGGATGAGTAGTACTAGTTATTATTTGTAGCTGAGGGAGGAATTTGATTCAGGTTGAGTAGTATTAGTTAAGTAGTTATTTTGTAGCTGAGGAAGGAATTTGATCCAGGTTGAGTAGTATTAGTTAATTATTTGTAGTTGAGGGAGGAATTTGATCCAGGATGAGTAGTATTAGTTAATTATTTGTAGTTGAGGGAGGAATTTGATCCAGGATGAGTAGTATTAGTTAAGCAGTTACTTGCTGATGAGACAGGAATTTGATTCAGGATGAGTAGTATTAGTTAAGTAATTCTTTGTAGTTGAGGGAGGAATTTCATCCAGGTTGAGTAGTATTAGTTAAGTAGTTATTTATAGTTGAGGGAGGAATATCATTCAGGTTGAGTAGTATTAGTTAAGTAATTATTTGTAGTTGAGGGAGGAATTTGATCCAGGTTGAGTAGTATTAGTTAAGTAGTTATTTATAGTGGAGGGCGGAATATCATTCAGGTTGAGTAGTATTAGTTAAGTAGTTATTTATAGTGGAGGGCGGAATATCATTCAGGTTGAGTAGTATTAGTTAAGTAGTTATTTATAGTGGAGGGCGGAATATCATTCAGGTTGAGTAGTATTAGTTAAGTAGTTATTTATAGTGGAGGGCGGAATATCATTCAGGTTGAGTAGTATTAGTTAAGTAGTTATTTATAGTGGAGGGCGGAATATCATTCAGGTTGAGTAGTATTAGTTAAGTAGTTATTTATAGTGGAGGGCGGAATATCATTCAGGTTGAGTAGTATTAGTTAAGTAGTTATTTATAGTGGAGGGCGGAATATCATTCAGGTTGAGTAGTATTAGTTAAGTAGTTATTTATAGTGGAGGGCGGAATATCATTCAGGTTGAGTAGTATTAGTTAAGTAGTTATTTATAGTGGAGGGCGGAATATCATTCAGGTTGAGTAGTATTAGTTAAGTAGTTATTTATAGTGGAGGGCGGAATATCATTCAGGTTGAGTAGTATTAGTTAAGTAGTTATTTATAGTGGAGGGCGGAATATCATTCAGGTTGAGTAGTATTAGTTAAGTAGTTATTTATAGTGGAGGGCGGAATATCATTCAGGTTGAGTAGTATTAGTTAAGTAGTTATTTATAGTGGAGGGCGGAATATCATTCAGGTTGAGTAGTATTAGTTAAGTAGTTACTTGTTGATGAGAGAGGAATTTGATTCAGGATGAGTAGTATTAGTTAAGTAATTATTATTGCTGATGTTGTATAATATTATTGTTGTTCCTTTTTCCACGTCCAGGTTTATAAATTTCCACAATAAAGGAGTGAAAAATGGAGCCTATCAAAATGGAGAGCTGGGATAAAACCCCCATCCTTTGCTTCCTGCTACATGCTGGTTGGCACATACACTCAACCAAAAAAATGAAATCAGTTTTGCAGCAGAATATAGCAGTAAGAGAGGGGAAAAAAAATCATACAGTATCACAGTCATACACTCAACCAGGTTGGAAGAGACCTCCAAGATCATCCAGCCTAACCTAGCACCCAGCCCTATCCAGTCACCTAGACCATGGCACTAAGTGCCTCATACAGGCTTTTCTTTAACACCTCCAGGGACAGCAACTCCACCACCTCCCTGGGCAGCCCATTCCAATGCCAATCACTCTCTCTGCCAACAACTTCCTCCTAACATCCAGCCTAGACCTCCCCTGGCACAACGGGAGACTGTGTCCCCTTGTCCTATTGCTGCTTGCCTGTCAGAATAGACCAACCTTCACCTGGCTACAGCCTCCCTTCAGATAGTTGTAGACAGCAATGAGGTCTGCCCTGGGTCTCCTCTTCTGCAGGCTGCACACCCCCAGCTCCCCCATCCTCTCCTCACAGGGCTGTGCTGCAGGTCTCTCACCAGCTTCATCACCTAATTTCTTTCCAACCGCCTCCCCTTCCCCCCAACCTTTATCACTCCAACCTTCCTGTGTGCTGCTAGGTTTGTTTTCACAAATGCAGCTTTGCATGGAAGCTCAGCAACTGATCAGTGGAGTGGGGTTTAGGAAAGTGGATTTCCTGCTCGTGGGAGCTGTTTGGGGCGGTTCTTGAATTGAGGCATAGAGCTGTGACAGTGTTAAAATTAGAAGGCCTGACAGCCTTAGAGACAGCTATAGATCACCAAGGCAGTGCAGCTCTGCAGCAGACAGCCTTTGAACTCTGAGGGGAAGGGAAAAAACCCTACATGGCATGAGAGCAGATGGAAATTTGTCAAAAGCTTATAAATCATCACCCCTCCTGCTCTCTGAAGCTTCAGTATAGAAGCAACTTACATAAGCCTATGTTTGACTGCATAGCGACTCCAGAGCAGACTCGCCCTGCTCCTGCTGTCTTCATCCCTGTGCTGTTAAAAGAGCTGATCCAACGTGGAGTGATGAGAAGCCTTTTTTTTTTGGCACAGAAATTAACATCCAAAGGAAAGGAAAAGTTTCTCAGGAAGAAAAGAGCCATCTACACCACTAGACTCAAAGAGTGCCTGCTCAGAACAAAACAAGGCTCCTGTTTAGGGCACCAAGGTTGGTGAACGGGCTGGAGCACAGCCCTGTGAGGACAGGCTGAGGGAGCTGGGGGTGTGCAGCCTGGAGAAATGGAGGCTCAGGGCAGACCTCATTGCTGTCTACAACTACCTGAAGGGAGGTTGCAGCCAGGTGGGGTTGGTCTCTTCTGCCAGGCAACCAGCAACAGAACAAGGGGACACAGTCTCAAGCTGTGCCAGGGCAGGTTCAGGCTGGCTGTTAGGAAGAAGTTCTTCACAGCAAGAGTGGCATTGGAATGGGCTGCCCAGGGAGGTGGTGGAGTCCCCATCCCTGGAGGTACATCATATCATAGAATATCATAGAATCAACCAGGTTGGAAGAGACCTCCAAGCTTATCCAGTCCAAGCTAGCACCCAGCCCTATCCAGTCATCTAGACCATGGCACTAAGTGCCTCATCCAGGCTTTTCTTGAACACCTCCAGGGATGGTGACTGAGGAGTCTGTCCTTGAAACTTCATAAGCAACCACAGAAACCCCAAAGACACTCTTTGACACTTCCTTTGCACCCTGTGTCTCTAGACAGCCTGATCTAGTGATGTGTCCCTGGTCAGGGGGTTTAGAACTAGCTGATCCTGGTGTCTCCTTCCAGCCTTGACTGATTCTGTGATTCTGTGATTCCATAAAGTAATAAAACAAGTAAGAGGCTGAAAAGAGAGCTCTGAAGCATCATTCTGTTAAGGCAAGTGCTGTCTAAAGCACAGCTTTGGTTTAACACTGGGCAAAAGGAACTCTTGCACCTCTCTCTCTCTTGGAGAAGTAGCCTATAGAGGTACCTCTAGACCTTGCTATTAATCAGGAAGTAGAGAAACATGAGCTGCTGAATGGGGACCTTCAGGAGGCATAAATTACACTCAGCTTTCCCTGGGAAACTTCTGACTCTCCAAGGCACCACAGTTCTGTAAGCACTTTTTGTTCTGGCATCCAGAAGGACAAGCACAGAGCAAGCCTGGAAAGCAACTGCCAGCATTTATTTGCATTCCCCTTCCCTTCTGCCTTCTCTTCTTGTGTGTTTAGTGCAGGAAGGGAGTGTTCAGTCCCCAGCTTTAAAGTAAACTGGGGCACACCATAGCTACTCTTGTTGCTTGATCTATCTGTAACCTTCTACTTCCGTACCTGGGTCACATCTACAGTTCTCCTCACCTCTCTGCCTTAACCTTTCAGTTATGCACTGTCATTCTGAAGCTCTGTGTTGCTCTTACACCACACACAAAAACAACCCCGAGGTATGGTTCGATACTATTGTTAGCCACGAGTGTGCTTCTGAAAGTGTTAACTGCTCCTGGCTTCCTCTCCTGATGGTTAGCAGACTAGCAGGTCATTAACCACTGGAAGTGGCCAGAGGTTTATGGATTAGGCTCTAGGAACTGGAATTCACACAGTCCACACACAACTCATGCTGATGAGCATTTTGCTTTTGGCCTTCTTACAAAATAAGAGAGTCTCCTTCTTGGGCCTCTCTCGTGGTCTCCTTCTCTTGAGACTTTCAAGGCCTGTTTGGATGTGTTCCTGTGTGACCTGAGCTAGATTGGATGGTCCTGCCCTGGCAGGGAGATTGGGCTCGGTGATCTATTTGGGTCCTTTCCAACCTCTGACCTCTTTGTGTCCCTTCCAACCCCTGACATCCTGTGAGCCTGTGATTCTGTGATGTTCTAGATTTCTTAATACCATGGGGAGAGATTTTCATAGAATCAACCAGTGTGGAAGAGACCTCCGAGATCATCCAGTCCAACCTAGCACCCAGCCCTAGCCAGTCAACCAGACCATGGCACTAAGTACCTCATTCAGGCTTTTCTTCAACACCTCCAGGGATGGCAACTCCACCATCTCCCTGGGCAGCCAATTCCAATGCCAATCACTCTCTCTGACAACAACTTCCTCCTAACATCCAGCCTAGACCTCTCCCAGCACAACTTGAGGCTTGTTCTGTTGCTGGTTGCCTGGGAAGAGACCAACCCCACCTGGTTACAGCCTCCCTTCAGGTAGTTGCAGACAGCAAATGTACTTCCAACCCCTCCCTTTACTACTGCCTAGTAAAAGAAATAGAGTTGTACAGCCAGCTGAAGTTAATGACACTCCCTCTTAAGCTTACAAAAGGCAAAAGCAAGAGTAGTTTGATCACAGTGTTTGATCATTTACACAAGAAAGAGAAAACACTGCTCTGGGAAAGAAAAATAAGAGGTGATGACAGGAGGATGAAGCCAAAAGAAGGGAAAATGGCAGAAAGCAACATGTTTAAAACACTGAGGATAGCTAACAGTTGGAGCATGTTAGTCATAGCCTTCAAATCGAGATCAAACAGCCCTCTGGTAGATGTTCTTTAGCCAAAGATGAATTTATTGGCTTGTGGGAGAATGTTACAAATCTGCCCTGCAGAGAAGGTCAGGCCAGACATGTTAATGCTGCTGGCTGGCTTTAAACGTTATTGATCAAATACTTAAGCGCTCACTTGTGCTGATTTTAGTGGGGCTGAGGGCTTGGCTTCAAAGGGAGCAGGCAAATGCTGCTGGGGATCAGAATGGGCAGCATCTTGTGCACAGGAACAGGCTGTTGATTTCTGAGGTGAGCTAGGTGATAGGCTGGGCTGGATGATCTTGGAGGTCTCTTCCAACCTGGCTGATTCTATGAATCACAGAACGTCAGGGGCTAGAAGGGACCTCCAAAGCTCATCCAGTCCAACTCCCCTGCCAGAGAAGGATCACCTAGAGCAGGAATGCATCCAGGTGGGTTTTGAACATCTCCAGAGAGGAGGACTCCACAACCTCCCTGGGCAGCCTGTTCCAGTGTCACTAACAGGGAAAATAATTCCTCTTCATGTTTAAATGGAACTTCCTGTGCCTCAGCTTCCACCCACTGCCCCTTGTCCTGTCACTGGGTACCACCCAGCAGAGCCTGGCTCCAGCCTCCTGGCACTCACCCCTTGCATCCCATCACTGGGTATCACCCAGCAGAGCCTAGCTCCAGCCTCCTGGCACTCACCCCTTGCATCCCATCACTGGGTATCACCCAGCAGAGCCTAGCTCCAGCCTCCTGGCACTCACCCCTTGCATCCCATCACTGGGTATCACCCAGCAGAGCCTGGCTCCAGCCTCCTGGCACTCACCCCCTGCATATTGAGAACCACTGATGAGGTCACCTCTCAGTCTTCTCCTCTCCAAGCATCACAGCCCCAGCTCCTGTCCTATCAAGATATGAACATCCTGCACCCAGGCTTGCAAAGGAATCTGTTGCCATAGTCTGCCACAGCACCTGCACTACAGAAACCCTACCCGGGCCAGAGAACAGGCAGTCCTAGCTCATGGATGCTCCATCCAAGTCTCTCACTTGATCTAAGAGAGTCCTACTAAAAAGGGAAGAGAAGAGTTTGTGTGCTACAATTATGGTCACACAAAAGTAATGAGAGAAAGAAGAAAGGGAGAGAGAAAGGTATTAGCTAGTTCCCTAAGGGCACACAACAAATCAATAGAAAATGCTCAGCTGGGAATCCAGAGGCTGACTCAATCACTCACTGAGTCCCAGGCTGCTGCCCTGACTACTAGATAGGCTCCCACCCAGAGCAGCATTTGCTTGTGCACAACATGCCAAAACCACATTCTTGATCTAAGAAAGAAAAAGGGGAATGATACAAAGCAGGTTGCCTAGTAAAAAGAGATTTAACCCAGTGCCCTCCACCTGTGCTCTCAGGACTCTCTGGGGAGTCACAAATCAGAGCTGTGAGGTGATGTGAAGGGGAACAGCATCAGAAGGATAACTTGGATGGGCCATCAAAATAATAGAAAAGCCCCTTTGGGAATGAAAGCTTCTGACAGAATCCCACCCAAGCCTCTCACAGCAGGAGCTGACGTAGCAGTGCGGTCAAGCTACCACACACTGCCCTGTCAGCATCCCAGTGGGAATTTGGGATGACAGGAAAACAAGCATCTGAAGGGAGCTTACAAGAGGTCTAGGGAGGAACTGTTTGCAAGGTCTTTTAATGACAGGTTGAGGAGGAATAGGTTTAAACTGGCAGAGGGGAGATTGAAAGTGGATATTAGGAAGAAGGTCTTGACAGTGAGGGTGGTGAGACACTGGCACAGGTTGTCCAGGGAGGTTGTGGAGCACAGAATCACAGAATGTGATCTTTGATCACATTCTGTGATTCTGTGCTCCACAACCTCCCTGGAGGTGTTCAGGACCAGGTTGGATGAGACCCTGAGTTACCTATTCTGGTGGGATGTCACCCTGCCTATGGCAGGGGGTTGGAACTGGATGAGCTTTGAGGTCCCTTCCAATCTAAACCATTCAATGATTCTCTAAGTACTTCCCCCTCCATTCAACTATTTAGGAAGAAAACTTGAAGGTTAAATTGCCATTCATATACTTTGCAATCCTTTCTTTAACCTGGGCTCTGTTGGGCTAGCTCTGAACTCCTCCTGTTCAACTTTGCTAGGAGAAGAGCTGCTGCAAATATCTCCTTTGCTCTTAATCTCTGCATGTTGCAGCATGCATTCATCCTTCAGCTTTCCCTCACTGCATGTTCCTCCCATCCAATCTCAATCTGCTCTGCTCTAATTTGAAGTCATTGCCCTTTGTCCTATCACTTTACAAACAGTCTCTCTCCAGCCTTCTCGTAGCCCACTTCAGGTACTGGCAGGCTACTATTAGGTCTCCCTGGAGCCTCCTCTTCTCCTGATGAACAATCCTCATTCTATGATTCCAAGATACATCTTAAACCAGACTGGACATGAGGAGAAAGTCAGATTGGACACGAGGAGGAAGATCTTCAGCATGAGAGTGGTGAGAGCCTGGAATGGGTTGCCCAGGGAGGTGGTTGAGGCCCCATCCCTGGAGGTGTTTAAGGCCAGGCTGAATGAGGCTGTGCACAGTCTGATCTAGGGTAGGGTGTCCCTGCCCATGCCAGGGGGGGTTGGAGCTGGATGGTCCTTGTGGTCCCTTCCATCCTGACTGATTCTGTAATCCACTTGGCACATCCAGACTTCCAGATGTCCAGGAACCCTGTCAGAGCATCAGAGCTACAAGGTGGCTGAGTATCTCTGATGAATGCAGAAAAACCTACACTGGAAGAAAAATATCTAAGCAAAAAGAGAACTTGCAAAGTGAATTCTGGACCTGCAGCTGTTCTCAGTCTATTACCATCCAAATCACAGAGTCATACAACAGTTTGGGTCAGAAAAGACCTCCAAAGGTCATCCAGTCCAACGCCCTCTGCAGTCAGCAGGGACATCTTCAACTAGATCAAGTTGCCAAGAGCCCTGTCAAGCCTCACCTTGAATATGTCCAAGGATGAGGCCTCAACCACCTCCCTGAGCAACCTGTTCCAGTGTTCCACTACCCTCACGGTGCAGAACTCGTTCCTCACGTCCAATCTAAACCAGCTCAAATTCAAACCAGTTTGAAGTCATTGCCCCTTGTCCTATCACTTTGCAAACAGTCTCTCTGCAGCCTTCTTGGAGTCCCCTTCAGGTACTGGCAGGCTGCTATTAGGTCTCCCTGGAGCCTCCTCTTCTCCAGACTGAACAACCCCAAATCCCTCAGCCTGTCCTCATGGCAGAGGTGCCCCAAACCCCTGATCATTCCAGTGTTCCACCCTCAGAGGGGAGAAGCCTCTCTAAATATTGACTAGTATCTGTCAGCATATTAGAGTGCAGCCATAAAGTAGCTTCCTGACTTTCCATGACCAGTCAAAATCACCCATTTGCTTTGACAAATGAAAAGAGTGTAGGGGAAAATGAAGTGTGCAAACCTCCTACCCTGAGCTGCCAAAGTCATCCACCTTGGATATGCATACACTTGGCTGTATTTTGGCTGCTACAGATCCTGTCTCAATGCTTTGAAACTCTTCTGTTGGTATTTATTCATAATCATTGCATCTCTGCATCATGTCTGAATGTTCCTCTAATAGGAATTTTGGTCAATATTCATTTTTGCCTGTTGAACTTTGCTAGAAGAGCTCCTGCAAGCAGCTGCTTTGCTCTTAGACTCTGTGTGTTGCAGCATGAATTCATCTGCCAGCTCTCCCTGCACCGCTTGCCTCCTTCATCCACCTGCTTGACTTTACCTGACACCTCTATTATGAGCTTCCAGAGAGCTGGGGAGCATTTCTGTTTTAAGCTCTTCTGCTATATCTCATTCATGCAGCCAAGCATTTCTCTCAGAATCCTCAGTGCTCCTGTAAAATTCTATCATCGTGGCTGTCAGGCTCTGAGCTTTCTTAAGCTCCATGCTTGAGTACATGCAATGTGCCCTGGTGGCCAAGAAGGTCAATGGGAGCCTGGGGTGCCTTAAGAAGAGTGTGTTCAGCAGATCAAAGGAGGCTCTCCTCCTCCTCTTTTCTGTCCTGGTGAGACCTCATCTTGAGCACTGTGTTCCAGTTTGGGCTCCCCAGTTTAAGAGGGACATGGATCTGCTAGAGAGGGTCCAGCGGAGGGCTATGAGGATGATGAAGGGACTGGAGCACTGCCTGATGAGGAGAGGCTGAGGGACTTGGGGCTGCGTAGTCTGGAGAAGAGAAGACTGAGAGGGAATCTAATAAAAGTTTATAACTGAGGGCTAGGGGTCAGGAGAGGATGGAGAGGCTCTGCTCACTTGTTCCGTGGGATAGGACAAGGAGCAATGGATGGAAGCTGCAGCACAGGAGGTTCCACCTCAACACAAGTCAACTTCTTGACTTGAAGGGTCCCAGAGCACTGCCACAGGCTGCCCAGAGAGATTGTGGAGTGTCCTTCTCTGGAGCCTTTCAAGGCCTGTCTGGATGTGTTCCTGTGTGACCTGAGCTAGATTGTATGGTCCTGCTCTGGCAGGGGGATTGGACTCAATGATCTCTTTGGGTCCCTTCCAACCCCTGCCATCCTGTGAGCCTGTGATATGCATTTTGTCCACATCTATGTTGAAAAAAACAATGTTGGACAGATTCTGCTCCTCTTCTTCGTACCAGTGCATAACACACAAACATTTCAACAGCTCTTTTAAGTCTTTAACTTTGGCAGCAGTGTTCTTGTGCCACAAAATAAACCACCACGCTGCTGCTGCTGCTCTAATAACACATCTGAGTCTTTCACATAGGAAAAAGAAAATCAAAAGGAAGATGATCCAGTGTATTGCTGCCTCTAGTTGAACATGGGAGGGAAAAAAATTGTTCTTCTCCATCTAGAGACTTGGATTCTAAAATAGGTCTTTTATTGGCCATGGGTGATGTGTGAATGATTACAGTCTGGTAGGTATTTAAGGGTAAAGTCCAAAACTGCAGAACAAAAGCTGGTTTCTATTCACATTTGGCTCCAAATCCCTCAAATGGAAGGGACCACCCACAAGCTGACACTTGAAGCTGCAGAGCACTAAGTCTGTTGAGAGCCAGCTAGGAAAAGTGATCCAGTAGGATCCTACTAAAGGCAAAAGGAACAAATGACCTAACGAGTGTGCTAAAAGGAGAAGTCTGTTGACCTCACAGGAACATCTGCATGTGACAGTTGGGACTTCTGGACAAGCTTCTTTGTGATGAAAGGACAAATAAAAGCTTCTGTTGTTACATGGATCAAGTCTCCTCCAGGCAGGAAGAGCACCATGAAGAAACCTTACAGAATCACAGAACGTCAGGGGCTGGAAGGGACCTCCAAAGCTCATCCAGTCCAACACCCCTGCCACACCAGGATCTCCTAGAGCAGATCACACAGGAATGCATCCAGGCAGGTTCTGAATATCCCCAGAGAGGGAGACTCCACAACTCCTCTAGGCAGCCTGTTCCAGTACTCTGTCACCCTCACAGGGAAAAAATTCCTCCTCATGTTTCCACAGAACTTCCTATGCCTGAGCTTCCACTCAGTGCTCCTTGTCCTGTCATTGGGCATCACCCAGCAGAGCCTGGCTCCAGCCTCCTGCCACTCACCTTTACGTCTGTATAACCACTGCTGAGGTCACCTCTCAGTGTCCTCTTCTCCAAGCAGCACAGCTCCAGCTCCCTTAAGCTCTCCTCATAACAGAGATGTTCCATTCCCTTAAGCATCTTCATGGCTCTGTACTGCACTCTCTCAAGCAGTTCTGTGTCCCTCTTGAACTGGGGAGCCCAGAACTGGAAGCTTGTTTCATGCATAGATCTCACTGCTCCTACTGCCTTCATTATAAACCTGAATTTTAAACATGGGCACCTTGACACATTCTGCTTTACTGCAGAGACACCAACCTGTGATTCCTACCAGCACAAGATCACTGTTTGCATATCTGCTACTGCTCAAGAGAAGGCTGCTAAACAAAAAATGCACTGGAAAAGGATGGAGGAAAATGAATATCTCTCCCATTGTAATACAAAGTCGGTTTGGAAGACTGCTCCCTGTATTCAGCACTGGTCAGGCCACACCTTGAGTGCTGTGTCCAGTTCTGAGCTCCTCAGTTCAAGAGAGATGATGAGGTGCTGGAAGGTGTCCAGAGAAGGGCACCAAGGTTGGTGAGGGGCCTGAAGCACAGCCCTGTGAAGAGGGCTGAGGGAGCTGGGGGTGTGCAGCCTGGAGAAGAGCAGGCTCAGGGCAGACCTCATTGCTGTCTACAACTATCTGAAGGGAGGCTGTAGCCAGGTGGGGTTGGTCTCTTCTGCCAGGCAACCAGCAATAGAACAAGGGGACACAGTCTCAAGTTGTGCCAGGGGAGGTCCAGGCTGGATGTTAGGAGGAAGTTGTTGCCAGAGAGAGTGATTGGCATTGGAATGGGCTGCCCAGGGAGGTGCCGGAGTCACTGTCCCTGGAGGTGTTCAAGGAAAGCCTGGATGAGGCACTTAGTGCCATGGTCTGGTTGATTGGCTAGGGCTGGGTGCTAGGTTGGCCTGGATGATCTTGAAGGTCTCTTCCAACCTGGTTCATTCTATGACTCTGACTGCATTTTGAACCTGTTATTAATTAAAACTAAGCAGCAGGCCTAAAATTCATCACCCCAAGGAAGTTAGAGTGTGTTTTTCAGGGAGCAATTGATAGCACAATTGCTGCCCCCAAAACACTTCCTTTTCCCTTATTGCTGTGTGTGTCCCTGTGATTAGTGTGATCAGCTTAGGCTTGCCTGCTGTTGGATGCCCTGATGTGTGTCAACCTTCATCAGGAAAGCCACTTAGGAGTTTGAGGTTGAGCTTGTGCTGAGTTAGAGCATTAGACTAAGACTCACAGTCAACATTTCTGCACATGCAGCTCTGGTTTGCCTTTCAAATCCCCTCTAGCCATTGTTGCCCAGACATAAGACATGTGATTAAATAACTCCTTCACTATAAACCCTGTCCTGAAAATTGCCACCCACTGTCTTATGCAAATGTGCTTGGGTACAGTGAGGTCCTTCTGCCCCAGCTGTAGTGAGACCTACGCAGTTTTCATAGAGTCATAGAAGTGCTCCACTCCCCTCATCACCCTCGTAGCCCTCCACTGGACCCTCTCCAGCAGATCCCTGTCCCTGTTAAACTGGGGAACCCAAAAACTGAACACAGTGCTCAAGATGAGCTCTCACCTGGGCAGAGTAGAGGGGAAGAAGAACCTCCCTTGATCTGCTGGACATACTCTTCTTAATGCACCCCAGGATCCCACTGGCTCTCTGGCCACAAGGGCACACTGCTGTCTCATGGCTGTTATCCACCAGCACTCCCAGCTCCCTCTCCACAGGGCTGCTCTCCAGCAGATCACCTCCCAACCTCTACTGGTGTAGTTTATTTTTCCTTCCCAGATGAGGACTCTGCACTTGTCCTGTTGAACCTCATTAGGCTCCTCTGTATCTTTATATAACATCATAGGATGGTAGGTGTTGGAAGGGATCTCCAAAGACCATTTCATTTAATTACCACCATCAGAGAGCTACAGGATGTTGCAGCCTAAAGAGTCCCTCACCAGCTTTTTTGTAAGCCCTCTTCAGATACTGGAAGACCACAAGAAGGTCACCTGGGAGTCTCCTCTTCTCCAGCCTGCACAGCCCCAACTCTTTCAGTCTGTCATCATAGCAGAGCTGCTCCAGCCCTCTGAGCATCCTCATGGCCCTTCTCTGGACACGCTTCCTCCAGCATGTCTACATCCCTCCTGTAATAGGGGCATACTGAGTCCAGAATAGCCAGGAAAGCTCTTCTCAGGTCCCATGAGCTGAGCTGTGCTTGTGCCCAGCAGCTGTTGGCACAGCAGTGTTTTCCTGGCAACTTCCTGGAAATTTCTCAGAGGAATAGGAGAAAAGGGCCAGGAAAATGATCAGGGATTTGGAGCACCTCTGCCATGAAGACAGGCAAGAACAAGAAGATATAGTCTCAAGCTGTGTCAGGGCAGATTTAGGTTGGATCTTGGGAAGAAGTTCTTCATAGCAAGAGTGATTGGCATTGGAATGGGCTGCCCAGGGAGGTGGTGGAGTCTCCTTCTTTGGAGCCTTTCAGGGCCTGTCTGGATGTGTTGCTGTCCGACCTGAGCTAGAGTGTATGGTCCTGCTCTGGCAGGTGGATTGGACTGGATGATCCCTTTGGGTCCCTTCCAACCCCTAACATCCTGTGAGCCTGTGATAGAAAGCTCACTTGTGTCACCAGCAGTTTCACCCTCCACAAATCCATCACATGGATGTTTTTTAAACCCAGAGCTTGTCACCTTTCTCACTGTTGGGCTTTCTCCTTCCCCTTCGAGAGAGAAAGATGGGAGAGAAGTGGCCTGCCTAGCAACTCGCCATAGCGATCGCTGTTGTACCACACGAGTTAGGGGTTCCTCGATGTCCCCTGCCTGCTGGACACATTGCAAACCTCCTCAGCAAGTGAAGCATTCCACATACCTTCAGCAAGCCCAGGCATTGAACATTTATGACAACTGCATCCAGATATGAGGCAGGAGTAAATGGCAGGTTCCCTAAATAAGCAGCCCATTCCCTAGGTATTATTTTTCCTCCTGTCGAGAGCTTAAGACCCTCCTTCCTTACAGGCTGCTGATCGGCAGAGAAAACAAGTTGAATTCAGCATCTATGTGCAAATCGTTTCCTCGGGCAAGTGATTATGAGCTCTGTTGCTTCTCCGGAGTGGTAATGGAGTCCCTAATTGCTCTCCTGACTGATTATGCCGTTCCTGGTGTTTCATTTTCAAAGCAGTTAAAGTGGAGGTAAATCACACTTGCCACACGACCTCTGCTGCTTTATGACCCTGTTTGCTGGGGAAAGGCAAAGCCATGCACGTTTCCTTTCTGCTGTTGATGTTTGTGCTAGCTGAAGATTTCTAGGTGGAGAAGCACAAGGAACTACTCTTGTTAAGCTGTTTTGTTGCTGTTAAATTAATCTTTTGTGCGAGCCCTTTGCTAGGTAGTGCAGGCATGAGCATGTGTTTACAATTAAGCCTGTGCTTAAAAGCTTGGTGCAAATGAAAGCTTAATGCTTGTCAGCCCTTCGACATTCCCTCCACTGGCTCACATTCTGGTGAAGTTTGCATTTCCTTCTGGGTTTCTTCTTCCTGCTCTGGAAAATGTACCTCTGTTTGCAGCAGCTGCTGCTGTAACCTCCCTGGTACACAACCTTTGCACACACACACACACAGCCCTGGTGCTCTCTCTCCAAAGCAGAGCTGTCCTCTCTACACAGAATCACAGAATGTGAGGGGTTGGAAGGGACCTCCAAAGTTCATCCGGTCCAACCCCCCTGCCAGAGCAGGATCTCCTAGAGCAGATCACACAGGAATGCCTCCAGGCAGGTCCCGAATATCTCCAGAGAGTAAGACTTCACAACTCCCCTGGGAGCCTGTTCCAGTGCTCTGTCACCCTCACAGGGAAAAAATTCCTCCTCATGAAACTTCCTATGCCTCAACTTCCACCCAGTGCCCCTTGTCCTGTTTTTGGGATCACCCAACAGAGCCTGGCTCCAGCCTCCTAGCACTCACCTTTACATCTTTATAAAGGTTGATGAGGTCACCTCTCAGTCTCCTCTTCCCTAAGCAGCACAGCCCCAGCTCCCTCAGGCTCTCCTCATAACAGAGATGCTCCATTCCCTTCATCGCCTTTGTGGCTCTGTGCTGGACACTCTCAAGCAGTTCTATGTCCCTCTTGAACTGAGTGGCCCAGAACTGGACACAGTACTCCAGGGCAGAGTAGAGGAGTAGGAGAACCTCTCTCGAGCTACTAACCTCAGCCCTTCTAATCCACCCCAGAATGGCACTGGCCCTCCTGGCCACCAGAGCACATTGCTGGCTCATGGTCAACCTCCCATCCATCAGGACCCCCAAATCCTTTTCCCCTTTGCTGCCTTCCAGCAGGTCAGTCCCAAACCTCTCCTGCTCCCTGGGGTTGTTCTTTCCCAGGTGCCAGACTTTACCCTTACCCTTGTTAAATTTCATTCTATTTTCCCCTGCCCTCCCCTCAGCCTGTACAGGTCTGGCTGAATGGCAGCACAGCCTTTTAGGGTGGCAGCCACTCCACCCAGTTTGGTGTCATCAGGAAACTTGCTGGCAGTGCCCTCTGTGCCCTCAGCCAGGTCACTATGAATACACCAACAGACACAAACCCTAGCCAGCATTTGCTGCTGCAGACAAGACTTTGGCAGAGGTACAGCACGACACAGTCAACAACTCTTCCTGCACAGAAAACTCCTAAGGCATTTCATAACACCAACATTCTCCTCATTTCACACGACCCTGCAAGAGGAAAGGGTCTAAACTTCTGATGAAAAGATGATTCTCCTCTGATAAACCCATGGGGCTCAGAAAGCAATTTACACACAGCCTTGTGAAATATCTAAACAGTGTTCTTGATGTACAAGCCAGCAACATGCTCTCATGGCCAAGACATCTTGGGGGGCATTCAGAATGTGATCAGCTGGTTGAGGGAGGTTCTTTTTCCCCTCTATTCTGCCCTAACAAGGCCACATCTGAAGTATTAGGTGCAGTTCTGGGCTTCCCAGGTCAGTAGACACAAGAAACTACTGGAGAGAGTCCAACAAAGGGTGATGAAGATGTTAAGGGGACAGGAATATCTTCCATCCAAGCCAAGAGACTTGGGCTGAGAAGCCTGAAAGTAGATCTTCTTAATGCCCATCAATAGCTAAATGATGGGGGGCAAGAGGATGGTTCTTACTCTTTCCATTAGTGCCCAGCAACAGGACAAGGGGTACAGACTCAAACACAAGAAGCTCCATCTGAACATGAGGGAAAGCTTTGGTGTGAGGGTGCCTGAGCACTGGAACAGGCTGTCCAGAGGCACTGTGGAGAGACCAAAAGCCTGCCCTGGACATCACCATCTGCTCAACCTGCTCTAGGTGAACCTGCTTTAGCAGGAGGATTGGATTAGATGATCTCCAGATGTCCCTTCCAACCCCCACCATTCTGTGATTTCATGTTTTAATACCTGCTCTATTTATTGCCAATTGTCCCTTGGAGCTTCACCTGCAGGTAAAGGCAGAGAGTGTCGTTTGGGCCAACAGGGATGTGACAACATCTCAGCCTGCCCTCTCAAAACCTTTCCTTCCTTTCTAAAACATTACAGATGCTCCTGCCTGGGCTTCACTGGAGAGCTCTCTGCTCCTAACAGAACAGGTTACAGGGGATCTGGTTCTGGCTACAGCCACGCGTGAAATCATTCCTCAGCCAGAGCTCCACAGTGCAACTCTGCTGCACAGACGATGCAAGAAGCGAGAGCAGCCTGCGCTGGTGGTGCCAGCAGTCTTGGATGTATGCTGGTTGCTGCCACCCAACCCTGTACATTGTTTGTCAGCAGACTTGGACAATTATAGAATCATAGAATCAACCAGGTTGGAAGAGACCTTCAATATCATCCAGTCCAACCTAGCACCCAGCCCTGTCCAATCAACCAGACCATGGCACTAAGTGCCTCATCCAGGCTTTTCTTGAACACCTCCAGGGATGGCCACTCAACCACCTCTCTAAGCAACCCATTCCAATGCCAATCACTCTCAGGCAAGAAAAAAACAAACAAACAAACCAAAAGGGAAGATAAAATAGTTTCAATTAAAGCAATATTAATGAGATGGCTCTATATAAAGAGCCCAGGTGCTAGAGCAGAGCTGGAAAGCAAAGTCACAGGGACATACAGCACCTCCATCACATATCTAGATCTATTCTGATTCCCAAACTATGCCTTTATTTGATATAAAAGGTAAGCTGTTTCCCTAACACAGCATTTCCACTTGAGGCTTCTTTGCTCCCAAACTGGACTAAAACAAGAGCTGAAAAATGAGAACACAAAAGCTCTATTTTTACTCTCAGCTCTTGCCTCAAAGGGCTGTTGAAAATCTTTCTGCTTAAGTCTTAATATATCAGAAATAGGCAACTCTGGCTAAGGCAAACTCCAGTCTTTAACTACCAATTAACTGTCCACCAAATTCTATCACAATCAAAGTCATGCTTTTCCCCCTTCAATTTGTGCTTTATTTAAGGGGCTCTCTTTCAGGGTGTGAGAAGCAAAAGTGCCAGGCAAACAAAGGCAGAACTTCCATTTAAACCAACTAAGAATGTTTATACAAACCATGTCCCCTCCAACAAATGTGTAGCACATCTCTAATGTGCTCACTGTTCCCAAACACAGGATTTGGCATTGTCCCCTGACAGATCAGATTGTTTTCACTTTTAATGCTCCACTTCATCTGTTCACACTTTGTACTCCTAAATAATCCTAGTGTCAGGTTTTGTGATGCTGTAATTTAGAGGCCGTGTTGTAATTGCTCCAACGAGGGCATGCTGGAATAACGAATGATTCTGTGATCCACAACCTCCCTGAAGGTGTTCAGGACCAGGCTGAATGAGGATTTGAGTGACCTGTTCTAGTGGGAGGTGTCCTTGTCTATGGCAGGGGGGTTGGAACTGGATGATCTTTGAGGTCCCTTCCAACCTAAACCATTCTATGATCCTAAGTGCTGGTCCATACAGATTCATTCGACAAGCCACCCCCAAGCAGCACTACAGGCTGGGGACAGAGTGGCTGGAGAGCAGCCAGGCAGAAAGGGACCTGGGGCTACTGGTAGAGAGTAGCTGAAGATGAGCCAGCAGTGTGCCCAGGTGGCCAAGAAGGCCAATGGCATCCTGGCCTGCATCATGAACAGTGTGGCCAGCAGGACAAGGGAAGTTATTCTTCCTCNTGGAATGGGCTGCCCAGGGAGGTGGTGGAGTCGCCCTCCTTGGAGGTGTTCAAGGAAAGCCTGAATGAGGCACTTAGTGCCATGTTCTGGTTGATTGGCTAGGGCTGGGTGCTAGGTTGGAGTGGATGATCTTGGAGGTCTCTTCCAACCTGGTTGATTCTATTCTATTCAAGAACTCTGTGAGGACTTCAGGCAGTGTCCTGCTGAGCCAGGACAAGAGAATCTCAGCCACCAGTGTTTTCTTCGATGTTTGGATTCAACTAGCCCTGCAAGAATGTCCTGGGGTGTTGTAAAACTACATTTCTGCCATCAGATTTGTCCTTTTGTTCCAGGGGCTTGCTTGGCACCGAGCATGGGTTCCTCTGCCCATCTGATTAGCTCCAATGGCATGCTTGTACTGTTCCTACAGGCTAATGCACCAGACCTACAATTAAGTGTGGAATGGTGCAGGGTCTGAATAGAACCAATGTCTGGCCCTAGGAAATATCCCAGGCCCATTTTTTTTTTCACCCCTCCCCTTTAAGTTGATATTTTTTTAGGCTCTTTTCCAAATGCTAATCCCCTGAAACAAGTCCAAACAGTGAACCAACTCACCCTAGTCACAATTATTGCTGCTCCCAAACCTTTCCCAGTATCTCTGACAAATTACTCCACGTACAATATTGCCCTTGTAAGGGAAGAACGACCTGGAAGCAGCACTGTGATGTCATTCAGCTTGTATAATGTCAGCATTTAGGGGGGGAACAGGTTTGTTAGGGGCGACCAGGGGAGATAGCTGAACACTGCAGCCTTGTTTGCCTCTGCGTTGAGAACGGAATAGGAGAAAATTCTATAAGGGAAAGAAACAAAACAAAAAGCAACAAAAAAAAAATAAAGAAAAGAAAAAAGAAAACAGAACCTGAAAAAGCAGAACCACCCCTAGAAGCTCCTCCTATCCTGGCAGGAAAGCAAGAAATACCAGAGGTGTTAGAAGCCCTCTGGCACTGCAATTCCTGACATTATGACAGAGCCCTCGAATTTGTTCTGGCTAGTTAGTCTGAAAACTTCCTAGAGGGAAAGAGATAAATGGATAATGAGATGATTATTGCCCATAGGCCCCAGATGGAAAAAAAAAAGGCTGTAATTTCAGTGCACTGATATGATTAGACTTAATTTGCTTGCTGTAGGTTGCAGCATGCCGAGCGCCGAGGAGGACAATCTGATAACTCCGAGCGGTGCCCATGGAATTTGGATCTGTTGGCAGCAGAGCTGGAGTGAAGATTAATGGCAACGTGCTCCACTTTGCCTGCAAGCAGGTTTGCATCTCCTTCTACTAAATAATGTTCCTAGGATCATTGTTAAAAAATAAACAACTGAGGATCAAGAAACCTGGCGACTGAGGTCTTGTTTGCATGCATCTTCCTGAGTGCTGCCTAGGACTTTATTTACTGAGCACTCTGTGCACTGCAATGAGCTGCCCAGGGAGTCACCCACCCTGGATGTGTTTAAGGGTGTTCTGGATGTGGTGCTTAGGGCTATGGTTTAAGGTGAATCTTGTAGAGTGGGGTTCTAGGTTGGACTTGGTGATGCTGAGGGGCTTTGCCAACCTGCATGTTTCTGTGTTTCTGTGATTCTTCATCTCAGCTTTCAACAGAGTGAGAGAAAAACTTTCTGGAAGATGCGCTGGAAGCATCAGACAAAGCCACAACTTAGCCCCATCCACTGAACCTTTAAGGCAAACCAGCAGTTGAATTTTCTCTCTTGGTGCAAGTCCCCAAGTACCTTGTTCCACACCGTGCTCACTTCATAGAATCATAGAATCAACCAGATTAGAAGAGACCTCCAAGATCATTCAGTCCAACCTAGCACCCAGCCCTAGACAATCAACTAGACAATGGCACTAAGTGCCCATTTCATTCTTGTCTTGAACACCTCCAGGGACAGTGACTCCACCACATCCCTGGACAGCCCATTCCAATGCCAGTCACTCTCTCTGACAACAACTTACTCCTAACATCCAGCCTATACTTCCCCTGGCACAACTTGAGGCTGTGTCCCCTTGTTCTGTTGCTGGGTGCCTGGCAGAAGAAACCAACCCTACCTGGCTACAAGCTCCCTTCAAGTAGTTGCAGACAGCAATGAGGTCTGCCCTAAGCCTCCTCTTCTCCAGGCTGCACACCCCCAGCTCCCTCAGCCTCTCCTCTCAGGGCTTCCCTTTCCCTCGCTCCCTCTGCTCCAAGCTTTGTGTGTCACATTTGCTAATTAATCGAAGATTTCTACCCAAGCCAAAGTAGTTCTTTACATTTGTGCTACTGGGAAGCTTGATTTTCCCAAGAGCACTGTTTTTATTCCCCCTGCTATGCACTCAATGCCTCCATGTCCTGTAGCATAACGAAACAACCACGAGTGTCGTTTCCTGTGCACGCTCCGAAAGCGCCTGTGAATAGTGTCCAATTAAATAACAACTGACGGACTGCTGAAACCACGAAGAGTTAATCGAAACCCTTCTCTCTCTTCACTCTGGAGACCTACCCTTGTCTAATTAGAATTATAGAATCATAGCATCAACCAGGTTGGAAGAGATCATCCAGTCCAACCTAGCCCCCAGCCCTAGCCAGTCAACCAGACCATGGCACTAAGTGCCTCATCCAGGCTTTGCTTCAACACCCCTAGAGACGGTGACTCCACCACCTCCCTGGACAGCCCATTCCAATGCCAATCACTCTCTCTGCCAACAACTTCCTCCTAACATCCAGCCTAGACCTTCCCCAGAACAACTTGAGATTGTGTCCCCTTGTTCTATTGCTGCTTGCCTAGGAGAAGAGACCAACTCCACCTGGCTACAGCCTCCCTTCAGGTAGTTGTAGACAGCAATGAGGTCCCCCCTGAGCCTCCTCTTCTCTCTTCTGCAGGCTGCACACCCCCAGCTCCCTCAGCCTCTCCTCATAGGGTTTATGTTCCAGGCCTTTCACCAGCTTTGTCTCCCTTCTCTGGACATGTTCCAGCATCTCAACATCTCTCTCGAATTGAGGAGCCCAGAACTGGACACATATTATTTTCCATGCCCACCAGTTCAAATTGTTGGACCTTTTCCAGCTAGGTCCAACCTTGAGACTGCATTCTCCTACTTAACTCCTCTGTGTCAGACAGAGCCTCTCAGGTGAGCAGCCAGCCCACACCTTTCCAGTCTTGCTTTTGGTTTTGGGAACTCCACCCTGGGTAAGATCTGTACCCTTCAGCTATGTCACTCAACAGGAAAACATTTTTTGTTGTTGTTGTTACTGTGCAACCTACCTTCTGGGGCTTGAAGCTTTCCTAAGGTCTGACCTTGCCCTAGTCTCTCAGACACAGCACACAGAAACCAACAAAAAGCTTTGCCTTGGCTTCCAGCACACTCCACTGAGACACCAAAGCCTGTCTGGACTCTTTTTCTTTCTTCCCTTCCCTTGAAAACCTTTTATAGTGGAATAAGCTCAAGTACTGACAGGGAACTGAGGTTATCTTTATTAAAGATGTCGTTTTTCTGAGCATGTAGGATACTTTGAGAGTAAGGGAAGACAAATGTGGTCTGGTATAAGCTTGTTTTCTTAAGCTAAAATGGGATATTAGTCTTTATTTGCTCTCCATTCACTCATTAATGTCATACATAATGCTCAACTTCCATTTCCAGACCATGCAACTTTAGATACTAAAATGTGGTCTGGTGGAAGACATTAGAAACTAAATGTGGTTGGGCTTTGCAGTAAGAAATTCCTGCTAGCATTCTGCTAGCTCTGGTGGTGTGAGACTCTCAGAACCCCTTTTTTCCTCTCTTCTCTTTGAAAGAATTCTTTAACTGTGTGCCACTAAAGGCACGCAAGATACAAGCAACTCAGGGTACTCTTTCCTTCTGCATTCCTCCTCCTGGTAAACTTGGGATGCCTACAGTCCTATTCCTTTTATTGTTGTCCTAAACTCTTTAGATGTCTCCCACACTGCAGGGGAAAAATGAATGACAGGCAAAATGTGGTCTGATGAAAGACACTGGGAACTAAATGTGGTTGGGCTTTCCAGAAACAAATTCCCCCTAGCATTCTGCTAGCTTTGGTGGGGTGAGACTCTCAGAATCCTTTCTTTCCTCTCTTTTCTCTGAAGGAATTCTTTTTTTAACTGCATGCCACTAAAGGTATGCAAGGTACAAGCAACTCAGCATCAACTTGGGGTACTCTCTCCCCTTCTGCACTCCTCCTTCTAGTAAAATGTGGATGTCTACAGTCCTTTTCCTGTTGTTGTTGTCCTAAACTCTTTAGATATAGCCCACACTGCAGGGCAAAGTGGATGACAGAAAAACCTCTAAACTGACTTTATTTGACCATACAGGCTGGGCAGTGAGTGGCTGGAGAGCAGCCCTGAGAGGGACTTGAGGGTGCTGGTGGATGAGAAACTCTACAGGAGCCAGCAGTGTGCACTTGCAGCCTGGAGGGACAACCAGAGCCTGGGCTGCATCAGGAGAAGTGTGGCCAGCAGGGCCAGGGAGGTGAGTCTCCCTCTCTGCTCCACTCTGGTGAGACCCCACCTGGAGTACTGCATCCAGTTCTGGAGCCTCCATTACAAGAAGGATGTGGAGGTGCTGGAGTGTGTCCAGAGAAGAGCCAGGAGGATGCTCAGAGGGCTAGAGCAGCTCTGCTGTGAGGACAGACTGAAAGAGTTGGGGCTGTTCAGTCTGGAGAAGAGGAGGCTCCAAGGAGACCTTCTTGTGGCCTTTCGGTATCTGAAGGGGGCTACAAGAAAGCTGGGGAGGGACTTTTCAAGCTGTCAGGGAGTGACAAGACTGAGGGGGGGAATGGAACAAAGCTGGAAATGGGTAGATTCAGACTGGGTGTTAGGAAGAAGTTCTTCAGCATGAGGGTGCTGAGAGCCTGGAAGGGGTTGCCCAGGGAGGTGGCTGAAGCCCCATCCCTGGAGGTGTTTAAGGCCAGGCTGGATGAGGCTGTGGGCAGCCTGATCTAGGGTAGGGTGTCCCTGCCCATGGCAGGGGGGTTAGAACTAGATGATCCTTGTGGTCCCTTCCAACTCTGACTGAATCTGTGATTCCATTTTAGAGGTTTGGTAGAGGTGTTCTGAATCCTATCTTTACCAAAGGCATTGGGCAGAGCAATTTAACTTTACGCTTTCTCCAGCCTCCCTCTTCTGATTTTCACTGATTTCAGAGACTGTGCACATCAAAATTAGTATTCCAAGGCCAAAATTATGCAGCCTTCTCTTTCACCATATAGGTTATATCACTCTCTCTTTGGGGAAAGAAACACTCTTATCTCTGTCCAAATAAATGATCACTAGAAAAATAAACTTGAAGCATAAACAGATTGTCGGACAGAGGTGTACATGTGGGACTCAGAAGCCATCTGTTGAGGTCTGCTCTTTTTTTTTTGTTTGGTTTCTCTTGGTCTGTTAATACACAGAGGATTGCAAGAGCAGAATAACTCTTAGGAGGGAGGCTGTTTATCTGAAGCAATCATTTTGCCTAGAGGCTACTGGAAAGTTCCTTTTTATTTCTCTTTTGATGATATGATGACAGGATGCAGCTATATTTCAATATAGCTTTTGATGTGCTGTCCATAGAAACATAGGCAGGGTTGGAAGGGACCACAAGGATCATCTAGTTCCAACCCTCCCCTGCCATGGGCAGGGACACCCTACCCTAGAGCAGGCTGCACACAGCCTCAGCCAGCCTGGCCTTAAACACCTCCAGCAATGGGGCCTCAGCCACCTCCCTGGGCAACTCATTCCAGGCTCTCACTACTCTCATGCTCAACAACTTCCTCCTCACGTCCAGCCTGAACCTACTCATCTCCAGCTTCGCTCCATTCCTCCTAGTCCTGGCACTCCATAGGAGCCTAAAAAGTCCCTCTCCAGCTTTTTTGTAGGCCCCCTTCAGATACTGAAAGGCCACAAGAAGGTCACCTCAGAGCCTCCTCTTCTCCAGACTGAACAGCCCCAACTCTTTCAGTCTGTCCTCATAGCAGAGCTGCTCCAGCCCTCTGAGCATCCTCGTGGCCCTTCTCTGGACACACTCCAGCACCTCCACATCCTTCTGTAATGGAGGCTCCAGAACTGGTTGCAGTACTCCAGGTGGGGTCTCAGCAGAGCAGAGCAGAAGGGGAGAATCACCTCCCTCAGTGTGTTTGCCACACTTCTCCTGATGCAGCCCAGGCTCTGATTAGCTTTTTGGGCCACAAGTGCACACTGCTGGCTCATGTTGAGCTTCTGATCCACCAGCACCCCCAAGTCCCTCTCCTCAGGACTGCTCTCCAGCCACTCACTGACCAGCCTGGATTTGTGCTTGGGATTGCTCCAACCCAGATGCAGGACCTTGCACTTGGTCTTGTTGAACCTCCTGAGGTTGCCTTGTGTCCACCTCTCCAGCCTGCCCAGGTCCCTTTGGATGGCATCCCTGTCCTCCAGCCTGTCTGCTGCACCACACAGCTTGGTGTTGTCAGCAAACTTGCTGAGGGTGCTCTCAGTGCCACTGTCCATGGCACCAACAAAGATGTTGAACAAGACTATTCAATCACTGTAAAGCAATGGAGAAGAATTCACTACCAGAATTAATGCAATCAACTGAAAATGTTGTGATGCCTTGGAAGAAGCACAGAGCCTGGCTGCTATGTCTGCCACCTTCCTTACTACATAAATAATTCATCTAACAACCTGACCAAAGCTTTGCAATTGATTTGCTCTTAAAGAAATGGACAATTCAGGTATCAGTTTCAATGTTTATCTGAACCACAGTGGTAAGGAGAGTTAAAAATGCTCTAGGAAATGTGTGCTTTGTTTTGGGTTTATGACAAAAGAGCATTTTGCCTCTTGACATGCAGGTTATTTCAATTTGTTCTTTTTTCCCCTCCCATTTTCTTATTTACATAACTGGAATATTCCTTCCTGGGTCAATTGCATCAAAATATTTAACTTTGTAGACTGCAGGATAATTTTTTTTTCCCCAAGTCAGCAGCTCAGCAAACTTTACCTGTCATGCTGGTTCACAGAATATGTAGCTCAGGTGATACATAGCTTCTGTCTCTAAGGAGATGCTGTCTTGGGCAAAGCATGAGACACTGGCAGGGCAATATGACCACAGGATGTCAAGGGTTGGAAGGGATCCAAAGAGTACATTGAGTCCAACCTCCAAGCAGGACCATACGATCTAACACAGATCACAGAGGAACACATCCAGACAGGCCTTGAAAGGCTCCAAAGAAGGAGACTCCACAACCTCTCTGGGCAGCCTGTTCCAGTGCTCTGGGACCCTTCCAGTCAAGAAGTTCCCCCTTGTGTTGAGGTGGAACCTCCTGTGCTGCAGCTTCCATCCATTGTTCCTTGTCCTATCCCAGGGAGCACTGCGCAGAGCCTGTCCCCCAGCCCTCAGATATTTATAACCATTGATTAGATTCACTCTCAGTCTTCTTCTCTCCAGACTAAGCAGCCCCAGGTCCCTCAGCCTCTCCTCATCAGGCAGTGCTCCAGTCCCCTCATTATTCATGTAGCTCTCCACTGGACCCTTTCCAGTAGATCCCTGTCCCTCTTCAATTGGGGAGCCCAAAACCAAAGGCAGTACTCAAGATGAGGTCTCAGCAGGGCAGAGTAGATGTGATGGAGCAGATGAGTCACTATTACCTCACTGAAGCTGTGCTCTAGCTCACAGGGACTTCATTGTATGAGGTACTCTGGTACCTACTTTGCTGGCAATACTGATTCTGTATAGACTATTACAAGAGATTATTTGGGGGGTAGGGGGAAAAGTCATTCCTACGTGATCTAGTAATGAAGTTGGCTGTTTCCCAGGTGGACTCTTCCCTCCATTCCAGACCAGTCTACATAGCAGTTTCATTAAATCATTACCAAAGGGAAATCTGGCAGCCACAGAATCACAGAAACATGCAGGTTGGCAAAGCCCCTCAGCATCACTAAGTCCAACCTAGAACCCTACTCTACAAGATTCACCTTAAACCACAGCCCTAAGGACCACATCCAAACGACTCTTAAGCACAGCCAGGCTGGCAAAGTCCCTCAGAATCACCAAACTCAATCTATACTCCTACTTTAGAAGATTCACCTTAAACCATATTCCCAAGCACCGCATCCAAACCACCCTTAAACACATCCATTGTGGGTGACTCCACCACCTCCCTGGGGAGCTCATTCCAGTCCTTGACCACTCTCTCCCTGAAAACCTTTTTCCTAATGTCCAATCTCAACCTCCCCAGCCTCACCTTGAGTCCAGATAACCCCACAGCATTCCTCCACTGAAACTACAGCAGCATTCACCACAGCAGTTTGCACCCATCCAGTGTTCCTCAATGCATTTCCAGAGAGTTTCCAAGCCTATTTCCATCAGCTTTATAATGCAGCTGATTAGCAAAATTAGCACCAAAATTCATGAATAAACATTTGTCTCTCACCAGTGAAAACTCCTTTAGGAGTCTCTGAAATCAGAAAGCTGTTCAGCTGTTGCAGTCAAAGGTGTCAGGAGTTAAAGACCACGGATAGTACACCCACAAACAGGAGGTAACCCAAACAAAGAAGTTCACAGGATCATAGGATGTCAGGAGTCGGAAAGGACCCAAAGAGATCATCGAGTCCAACCCCTCTGCCAGAGCAGGACAATCCTATCTAACACAGATCACAGAGGAACACATCCAGACAGGCCCTGAAAGGCTCCAGAGAAGTAGACCACACAACCTCTCTGGGCAGCCTGTGCCAGTGCTCTGTGACCCTTACAGTAAAGAAGTTCACCTTATGCTTGCTGGCTGTCACCAGCAGGCTGACTGCCTTGGATAGGGCCCTCCTGGGTTCCCCTGTCTGCTTTATTCTTCCCTTGGTAGCAGTGTGGAGATAGTTATTGCCACTTGAATTTGTGGGAGAAGAATTCCTTGAAAGAGCAAATGTCTCCATCCCTGAAATAGTTTTTACACACAAATACAACCACACATAAATAGCTTTTACTGTCATTCATGTAGCCACAGGTGTGCTGGATGGAAGAGACTGAGGAGGGGAGGCTGAAGGAGCTGGGGGTGTGCAGCCTGGAGAAGAGGAGGCTCAGGACAGCTCACTGCTGTCTACAGCTGCCTGAAGGGAGGTTGGAGTCAGATGGGGTTGGTCTCTTGTGCCAGGCACAGAACAAGAGGACACAGCCACAAGCTGTGCCAGGGCAGGTTCAGGCTGGATGTTAGGAGGAAGTTCTTCACAGCAAGAGTGATTGGCATCGGAATGGGCTGCATGAGAAGGTGGTGGAATCCCCATCCCTGGAGATGTTTAAGAAGAGGCTGGATGAGGCACTTAGCACCATGGGTTAGTTAATTAGAAGGTGTTAGGTGATAGGTTGGGCTTGATGACCTTAGAGGTCTTTTCCTACCTGGTTAATTCTGTGATTATGCCAAGTAAGAAGAGGACCTTTGCTTGATACAATCCCATAGGAGCATCTCCTGCAACCTGAGCACCCTACACAGTCTGTCAGCAATGCACAGATCTACTAAAGTAATCTGGCAGTGTTAGGTGATAGGTTGGACTCGATGGTCTCAGAGGTCTTTTCCAACCTGGTTAATTCTGTGACACTGTGATTAACTGGATGAGGAACTTAGTGCCATGGTCTAGTTGACTGGATAGGGCTGGGTGCTAGGTTGGACTGGATGATCTTGGAGGTCTCTTCCAACCTGGTTGATTCTATGATATGATTCTATGGTCTAGTTGATTAGATAGGGCTGGGTGCTAGGTTGGACTGGATGATCCTGGAGGTTTCTTCCAACTTGGCTGATTCTATGATTCTATAGATGGTGACAGCAGAGCCATAAGCAACACTAACTCAGGTAGCAGGTGGCTACCCTGAATGTCTCCAGGCTGCATGAACAAGCAGGGCTCACAGGATTAAGACACATTTAAACACAGCCTAATATGAGACCTGCCTGCTCACTTCCCTTCTTTTTCAGCAGGTGCTGCTTTCCTCATGCTGTCCCCTTGAAAAAACAATCAACTTGGCTGCCTCTTTAGGGAAAAAAAAAAAAAAAAACACAGCCTGGTGCCAAAGATCAGCACAAGAATTGCTGGCAACACTTTTCAATAAAAGGCAAATCCCACTTAGCACTTTTGATGCTCGTTTCAGGCGCATTAATCACGACCAGCTCCTTCAGCATGGCGCAGGTCTGCTGCGTGCAAGTTCTCAGGAATTCCATTTTTCATTTAACATTAATTAAAGAGCAGTTATTACAGCCTTACCAAAATGAATTCCCCCTCTGCAGCCCTGCTTGCCAAGTTTCAGCCTTCAGCAAAATTGTCATGGGTGAGTTATAAACCCTGGGGGGAAAAAACAAGAGAATGAGGTCTTATAATGGAATATTAACTGTAGGGATGCATTTGTCACTACGTCACAGCAAGGGCAGGGCATGGGCAGGCAATCAGCTTCCAAAACAATGCACACCTTGAGGACTGCATCCAGTTCTGGGCTCCTCAATTCAAGACAGAAGTTGAGGTGCTGGAACGTGTCTAGAGAAGGGCAACAAAGCTGGTGAGGGGCCTGGAGCACAGCCCTGTGAGGAGAGGCTGAGGAAGCCTGGAGAAGAGGAGGCTCAGGGCAGACCTCATTGCTGTCTACAACTACCTGAAGGAAGGTTGCAGCCAGGTAGGGTTGGTCTCTTCTGCCAGGCACCCAGCAACAGAACAAGGGGACACAGTCTCAAGTTGTGCTGGGGGAAGTATAGGCTGGATGTTAGGAGGAAGTTGTTGGCAGAGAGAGTGATTGGCATTGGAATGGGCTGCCCAGGGAGGTGGTGGAGTCAATGGCCCTGGAGTTATTCAAGAAAAGCCTGGATGGGGCACTTAGTGCCTCCAGTTGACTGGCTAGGGCTGGGTGCTAGGTTGGCCTGGATGACCTTGGAGGTCTACTCCAGCCTGGTTGATTGTATAATTCACTCTACCATCCTACTTCTGTCTATCCCCTTAAAGAGAGCTATTGGAGTCCATAAGCACTGCAAATAGTTATCAAACTTGTTGAATCCCATTTGGTTTGTGAGCTGCTCTATACTTCTTGCTTAGAGCCTGTTTGATTATGATACACTGATCAGACTCAGGAGATTGCCTCTTTGGCAATCCAGCTTCCAGCTGCTGAGGCTGCACAGACACCATGGCAGTGGTTTTGATCCAGCCCAGAAGAGCAAATTGTCATTCATTAAAGGAAGATTTATTCACCTGCATCTGTCTTGAAGCTGTCATATTTTCCCCAGAGGGACTCAGACCTTAAATATGTCTTTTTTTTCCACCTGTGACATTCACCATGGAGCACATAATCTCAGCTTTCCCCTGTTTTCAGCACTAAAAGAGCAGGTTTGTGTATCTTAAAAGGATTTTGCTGTATCCTGTTTTTGCAAGACACCCTAGCTAGGCCATGAATTATATAACAGACCTGCCAGGAGGAGAGAAAAAAAACTTTGGGCATTGCTTTTTCCTCTTGCCTTATGCAAAAAGTTCACACACCATTAGTTGGTCCTTTGCTCTGGCATCCTTCCTACAAACTTCTGAGCAGCTCCAAAGCCTTCATGGTGAGGAAAAAATAAATCAATCTAGGCAAACAGAACCATTTTTTTGCCAGGACTGGGACAGGGTTTTGGTTAGATTCTTTTAGTGTTTGCTTGGTTTGGGATTTTATTTCCATTTGGTTTTTTGTTGTTGCTGTTGTTCTTGGTTTATTGTTTGCTTCCTTTGTAAACCTGAATAGATTAAAATATCTTTTAATATCTTTACTGATGATCTGGACCAGGGGATTGAGTCCAGTGTCAGGAAGTTTACAGATGACACCAAGCTAGGAGCAGGTGTTGATCTGTTAGAGGATAGGAGAGCCCTGCAGAGGGACCTAGATAGGCTGGATGGGTGGGCAGAGGCCAGTGGGATGAGATTTAACAAGGCCAAGTGCAGGGTTCTACACTTTGGCCACAACAACCCCAAGAAGCCCTACAGGCTGGGGACAGAGTGGCTGAGAGCAGCCAGGCAGAAAGGGACCTGGGGGTACTGGTAGGTAGTAGCTGAACACGAGTCAGCAGTGTGCCCAGGTGGCCAAGAGAGCCAATGGCATCCTGGGCTGGCTCAGGAGCAGTGTGGCCAGTAGGACAAGGGAGGTTATTCTGCCCCTGTACTCAGCACTGGTCAGGCCACACCTTGAGTCCTCTGTCCAGTTCTGGGCTCTTCAGTTCAAGAGAAATGTTGAGGTACTGGAACATGTCCAGAGAAGGGCAACCTGTGCCACTGTCTCACCACCCTCACTGTCAAGGACTTTTTCCTAACATCCACTTTCAATCTCCTCTCTGCCACTTTAAACCCATTCCTCCTTTTCCAGTCATTACAAGACCTTGTCAGTAGTCCCTCCTCATCTTTCCTCTAGCCCCCTTCAGATACTGGAAGGCCACTCCAAGGTCTCCTCCAAGCCTTCTCTTCTCCAGGCTGCAGAGCCCCAACTCTCTCAGCCTGTCCTTAGAGCAGAGCTGCTGCAGCCCTCTCAGCATCTTCATGGCCTCCTCTGGACTCACTCCAACAGTTCCATGTCCTTCTGTTGAGTGAATCTGTCCAAGCCACGAACTGCAAGCTTTGCCAGGATCTTGTTGTGGCAGACATTGTTAAAGGCTTTGCTGAAGTCCAGGCAGACTACATCCACAGCCTTCCCTACATTCACCAGGCAGGTAACCTGATCATAAAAGAACAGCAATGAGGTCACCCCTCAGTCTCCTCTTCTCCAGGCTGCACACCTCCAGCTCCCTCAGCCTCTCCTCACGGAGCTGTGTTCTGGGCCTCTCACCAGCTTCATCTCCCTTCTCTGGACACATTCCAGTATCTCAACAAGGTGAAGGGTTGAGACTGTGATTACCAGACTGAACACACCAAAATCCGGCATGCCCTCAGTCAGAAATCAGTGATTAACTACTAAGCTATTACCTCCTTGATCCATGTTTGCTTTTTCCACTGTGTCAAAAAAAAAAATGAAGGGAAAGTTTAAACAAGACACAGCTAAAAATCCATCTGCATTGAGTCACAGCAGAGCTGCCATTCAGCAGCCTTTCAGACTCTGACTACACACATAAAGAATCTTTGCCTCTCTTTTTTCCACGGGGTGACATCCATCACATGCAAGCAGCAGCTTGCAAGGTTTCTCTCAAGCACATGTTTGTGAGTAAATGCTGCAGGTGAAGTTCAAAGAGCAAGGCAGAGGGTTCTGGGTCATGCACAAGCACACATCTGGGAGAGAGGAGAGGTCTCAGTGACATTCTCATGTAAGAGCTTCTTATGTACTTTTCATAGAATCAAACAGGTTGGAAGAGACCTCCAAGCTCATCCAGTCCAACCTAGCACCCAGCCCTAGCCAGTCAACCAGACCATGTCACTAAGTGCCTCAGCCAGTCTTTTCCTGAACACCTCCAGAGATGGGGACTCCACCACCTCCCTGGGCAGCCCATTCCAATGCAAATCACTCCTGCTGGCAAGAACCTCTTCCTAACATCCAGCCTAGACCTCCTCCGGCACAACTTGAGACTGTGTCCCCTTGTTCTGTTGCTGGTTGCCTGGCAGAAGAGACCAACCCCCACCTGGCTACAACCTCCCTTCAGGTAGTTGTAGACAGCAATGAGGTCTGCCCTGAGCCTCCTCTTCTGCAGGCTAAACAACTCCAGCTCCCTCAGCCTCTCCTCATAGGGTTTGTGTTCCAGGCCCCGGAACCATCATGCATTGAATTCCACCATCACCATGCACTCAGCTCCAACACCACCATGCACTGATCTTTGTACAGGGTTAGAATGGATTCCTCCCTCAGCAGAGTAAACTCACTACAACATGGATTTTTTTTTTTTTTAAGCCAAGAAAAATGAAATTGTATTTCTTACAGTTTAAACTAAATATAACAGTATAAGGAGAATAAACTACTACAGAAATATATACAATAACCCTAAGGAAGATGGGGAAGGGGTCAAGCGGTGTAGAAGCAGCAAAGCAGCAGCCAAAACAGCAGCAGGGGAAGACAGCAGTGGGCACAGCAGAAGCAGCAAGGGAAAAGGTCCAAGCTATGCTTCCAAACATGAAGGTCTTGGTGCTCCAATGAAATGAAATTAACTTACCCATTGTTGCCATTATATGGCCTATTGCTAGAATGTTCACCTCTCCACTCAGAGCTTCCATTTCTAAGTTTCTCTGTTCCCAATTTTTCTATGTCTAAGCTAGAAATCTAGCTCAAGCAGCCACAAGCTTCAACATCATGCCTTGAGCTCCAGCATCAGCATGCGTTTACCTCCAACACTACCACGCATTCACCCCCAACACCACCATGCATCCACCCCCAACACCACCATGCATTCAAGTCTTCACTGCATATAGCTCTCCATAAAGTCTCACCCTGCAGGTGAGTAGTTTTGAGACAAGTGATAGAAGAGTTAGAGCTTGTAACACCAAAACTCAGCTACTACAATATTGTACCTTGGAGGTAGCAACTGCCTACAAGCAATTATCTCATTGCTCAATTTCAGATGAAATATCCTGACTTAATGCTCTACAATTACTTGGGAACAGTCATTTGGTAGACTTAGAGAGCCTTGAATATTTCAATGAACTCAAGCAACTGTTTCACAGGTTTATAGAATCATAGAATGGTTTAGGTTGGAAGGGACCTCAAGGATCATCCAGCTCCAACTCCCTGCCATAGGCAGGGACACCTCCCACTAGAGCAGCTTGCTCAAGGCCTCATCCAGCCTGGCCTTAAATGCCTCCAGGGAGGAAGCATCCACAACCTCCCTGGGCAACCTGTGCCAGTGTCTTACCACCCTCACTGTAAAGAACTTCCTCCTAACATCCAGTCTAAATCTCCCCTCCTCCCGCTTAAACCCATTCCCCCTCGTCCTGACATTACCAGACCTTGTCAATAGTCCCTCCCCAGCCTTCCTGTAGGCTCCCTTCAGATACTGGAAAGCCACTCTAAGGTCTCCTCAAAGCCTTCTCTTCTCCAGGCTGAAGAGCCCCAACTCTCTCAGCCTGTCCTCATAGCAGAACTGCTGAAGCCCTCAGAGCATCTTCGCAGCCTCCTTTGAACTGACTTCAACAGTTCCATATCCTTCTTGTGTTGGGGGCTCCAAAACTGCACACAGTACTTTCATAGATTCATAGAATCACAGAACACTTTGGGTTAGAAGGGACCTTTAAAGATCATCGAGTCCAACCTCCCTGCAGTCAGAAGGGACATCTTTGACTATATCGGGTTGCTCAGAGCTCCATCCAGCCCGACCTGGGATTTGGTGTCTGAATTGATTCCAAGAAGCCATCAAGAGTTTCAGAACCTGTCATTTCCCTTGGGGCTATTTCAAAGGAATGCTAGAAAATTTATAAATGGAGACTACATCATAAAGTGGCAATTGCTTGAAGGAATCACTGCTGGAAACACCTTCAAAACTAGAGGGGAGGTGAGCTTGTGGCTAGGCACAGTTGAAGACTCCCATTTAACTCACCAAAAAAAGGGAAATGCAAAGGAATCAGCTGCCAAATGGCTGTAAATCACACCAACCCAGGCACAGGGCTGCAGTGAGGAGCACTAAATTCAGCTCTTTTCATTTTTGAAGCTGAGAGCTTTTCCACAGAAGCCGAAGAAAATTTAGCGCTTAACGAACGTTGCATTTCCATTTCTCTGACATCTCCCCAGTTCTTATTTCCCTTTGAAAATCCTGGTTCCTGAGAACACAGAGTCAAGTGTTCCCCCTCTGGATGAAGATCAGAGCAGTTTAAAGCAGACTATCTCCCTTAGGTTGACTGAAAGACTCAAGGCTTTGATAGAGCCAAACCAAGACCTCCCAAGCTGGGCTTTCTGGTCTGTGGAAGCTCTTCAGAGACCAAGCTACTTCCTCTGCAAGGGACTGGCGACAACTGGTTTAACTGGTCCAGTTCTCTAGCCCCTGTTGCAAGAGGGCTATGGCTGTGCTGGAAGGTGTCCAGAGAAAGGCCACAAGAATGAGCAGAGGGCTGGAGCTGCTCTGCTGTGATGAGAGACTGAGGGAATTGGGGCTGTTCAGTCTGGAGAGGAGAAGGCTCTGAAGTGACCTTACTGTGGACTTATCCCTGGAGGTGTTTAAGGCCAGGCTGGATGAGGGTCTGGACAGCCTTATCTAGTGTGAGGTGTCCCTGCCCATGGCATGGGGTTGGAACTGGATGATCCTTGTAATCCCTTTCAACCCTAATTGATTCTGTGGTTCTGTAACTAGGAAAAGGATGCCAGTGTATTGTTAGGAATCACTCAAAACTGCCAAGGAGGTGACAGAACAGCAGTGCTGGAGTTTGTGAGATGTAGAACCATTTTTTTCCTCCTCATACTTTAGAACTGCTTTTACAAGCTCCACACATCTAAGCTTCCACTTGCAGTTTTGGAAGCTCTGATAGATAGATGTCTTCTGGCCTGTCCATTTTACAGTTATGCAGAAGCTACTACAAATTTCAGGGATGCAGAAGATGTTTTCTGTCTTCTCAGGCCCTCAGACACAATAACTGCTGAATGCACGGAAGAAGGAGCTTAAAGCAATGTGTTTTTCCAACCATACCTGGACCTGTTCTAGTGGGAGATGTCCCTGGCTGTGGTAGGGGGTTGGAATTAGGTGATCTTTGAGGTCCCTTCCAACCTAAACCATTCTATGATTCTAGAATGCAGACTTGGTCACAGCAGGACATTTGTATGAGGAAGGTTAAGTTTTCACAGAACTTCCACAGTGAAACTTTCTGTGCTCTGAGATAGAGTTCCCAGAGACAGCTCAAGAGAATGATTCCTTCCTAAAAATAGATCTCATCAGAATAAATCTGCTCCTTGAACTTGTCTAGAGCTCTAAATTCCCTTTTGATTTGGCTTTAGAAAAAAATAAAAGCATGAAAATCACAGAATTATCTACCTCCCATATCAGGTTCTGGCCTCTCTTGTTCTCCACATAAGTAAAGGTGCAGCAAGGTTATTTTACCCAACAGATATCCTTAAGCAATCATAGAATCAACCAGGTTGGAAGAGACCTACCTCCAAGATCATCCAGTCCAACCTAGCATCCATCCCTATCTAATCAACTAGACCATAGAATCATAGCAGAGAATCAGGCAGGTTGGAAGAGACCTCCAAGATCATCCACTCCAACCTAGCACCCAGCCCTAGCCAATCACCCAGACTAGGACATTAAGTGCCTCATCCAGTCTTTTCTTCAACACCTCCAGGGACAGCAACTCCACCACCTCCCTGGGCAGCCCATTCCAACTGCAAGCAGGGAAATACCAAAGGGATTCTCCAGGCCAGTGCATTAAATGGGCTCAATTTGGTATCACAAAAGCCGGGGAGGCTCTGACTGACCTGCTTGTGTCCAGTGGGTGGTCAGGCACTGGAACAGGCTGTCCAGGGAGGTGGTGGAGTCGCCATATCTGAAGGTGTTTAAGAGGAGAGTGGATGTAGTGCTTTAGGCTAAGGTCTAGTGATTAAGAATGCTGGGATGAACGTTGGACTGGATGACCCTGGTGGTCCTTTCCAACCATAGTGATTCATAGTGCTTAGATGTTGTGCTGAGGGATTTGGTTTAGTCAAGGACTTGTCAGTGTGAAACTAATGATTGGACTCAATGATCTTGAAGGTCTTTTGCAATCTAAGAAATTCTGTGACAATCTCTCCATTCAGCTGTGAGGAATAGGAGCTCTTTCCTTGCATGGAGCCAAGCCTCAGGGAATCAGAAGATGTAATGTTTGGAAATGTGCTTTGACTGGTGCAGTTGGCAGCAGCTTGTTGGTGTTTTGGGTTTGTTTTGTTTAGCCAATTGCTAAGAAATCTGTTGGGGCAAAACTCTTTGTCTTTGGCAAAACTTCTACAGCTATTCCTCAGGATTCCCTAAAATAACTTTTCTCTCTTTCTCTTTTTCCCAGCATTTCAGATGCATATATATAAACATTTTTCTCCTGCCTGCCATTGGATGTAAGGTTTTACAGCTCCTACCTCTTCCCACATGGCTCCCCTTGACAAAACAACATTTTGTGCATTAGGAAGGAGGAGAAGCAACTTGGGAATTGTGGTCGTGTGAGAATCATCCATCCCAGCCATAGCACAGCATCTGCTGACACTGCACTGGGCAGTGACACATCACTGATTTCATCCCTCCATCACCACACTTGGTTTGTGTTTCCTTTTCCAACACAGAGTCTGCTGCAGTAAAAGATGAAAACAAGGAGCTCGCTCCCACCCTGCAGCATCGCTCAGTGCTCAGAGCTCCAAACTGACAACTTTCCTTTGCATTAATATTCCAGAAGGTGTCCAGCATCTATCAAAATGCCTTCTATAAACAGGATTAGCTTTCTGTGTTTTCTAAGGGTTTTTTTCATACCATTTCAGGTAATGCTTCTTGACTCACTCAGGAACGTGCCTGGGAGTCTGGTGAGTGTTAGGCTTGTTTGGCAGAGAGGAAGTGACTGCACCATTAACACTATCCAGAAGTGAGTGGTGATAAACCCTGGCATGGCAACAGAAAGAATAGCCAGGCAGAGTGACACCAGAACCTGGGAAGTAAATTCTTGTAGTTGAAGGTAGAAACCCACATGAACTCCAAACATAACCAATCCAAATAAACCCTCTGCCTTGCAAGCTGTAAACAGAGTTCAAGCCTGAGTGTGCTGGGTATGGCATGGAAGTGAAGTGAGAGAAGATCTTTTCTTCCACTGCTACTTCTCATAATAGATTAAGCTTGATTCATAGAATCACAGAACCTTAGAGGTTGGAAGGGACCTCCAGAGATCATCCAGTCCAATCTCCCTGCCAAGGTAGGATCCCCTAGGGTAGGTCACACAGGAATGCAGCCAGATGGGTTTGGAAATTCTCCAGAAAAGAAAACTCCACAACCTCTCTGGGCAGCCTGCTCCAGGGCTCTGTCACCCTCACTCTAAAGAAGTTTCTCCTCATGTTGAGCTGAAACCTTCTCTGTTCCAGTTTGTAGCTGTTGCTCCTTGGCTTATTGCTGCTGAGCACCAAAAAGAGATTGGCCCCAGGCACTTGACACCCACCCCTCAGATATTTGCACACATTGATCAGATCTCCTCTCAGCCTTCTCTCCTCCACACTAAACAGCCTCAAGGGCTCTCAATCTCTCTCCACAGGGGAGATGCTCAAATCCCTAAATCATCTTTGTGGCTCTGCCCTAGACTTTTTCCAGCAAGTCCCTGTCTCTCTTGAGCTGGGGAGCCCAAAACTGGACACAGCATTCCAGGTGTGGTCTCACAAGGGCAGAGCAGATTCCGGCTTTACCGTGATGCACTTCACAATGTAAGTAAACCTGCAACCAGTTGAGAGCAGTGCAATCCATCATAGAATCAAGCAGGTTGGAAGAGGCCTCCAAGATGATCCAGGCCAACCTAATATCCAGCCCTAGCCAATCAACCAGACCATGGCACTAAAGTGCCTCAGCCAGACATTTCTTGAACACCTCCAGGGACAGTGACTCCATCACCTCCCTGGGCAGCCCATTCCAATGCCAATCACTCTCTCTGCCAACAACTTCCTCCTAACATCCAGCCTGAACCTGCCCTGGCACAACTTGAGACTGTCCTCTTGTTATGTTGCTGGTTACTGGCAGAAGAGATCAACCCCACCTGGCTACAGCCTCCCTTCAGGTAGTTGTAGCCAGCAATGAGGTCTGCCCTGAGCCTCCTCTTCTGCAGGCTGCACACCCCCAGCTCTCTCAGCCTCTCCTCATAAGCATTGTGTTCCAGGCCTCTCACCAGCTTTGCTGAATCTACCTGCCACGAATTCCCTGCTGTTCTCTTCCAGCTCAGCTGGGAGCCAACAGCAGCTGTCTGGTAACAAACACAACATCAGACTCACAGGAACAGAACTGCACCAGGGAATTCCTCAGATTCTGGTGTGCTGCTCCTGTTTTAACTTGGAGCTCCACAAACTGCACCACTTCCTGCACGGTGTTCACACTCCTCTGTGCCGTTTAGGATGAATTATTGTTGTCATTCCCCTTCTACTGTGAAATGTGAGTCACTTAATGGATTTACCTTATTTCCTCTCAAGATAGAAACTCAGAAAGGACTGAAAGAAAAAGCAAATCTAGCTGGAAGTGATGAAATACCAAATAAAATATTTGTATCTGAGAATGTGTTCATAAATTAAGTCATTTTTGAGGTTTTCTATAAGGAAGTCTTAAGTTCCAATAGATACTGACCTGCTTTGGGCATGAATTTCATCCACCCTAATCTACCCATCTATTCTGCTCTGGAGTAACAGCTTGCATCCCATCACATCTGAAATAAACTTTTGCTAATGAGTTCAAGGAAATTGGACTATTTGCTTTGGCATCCTGCATATTTATGTTTCCCAGACTCAGCCCATTCTGACATAATCAGCAGCAGGAGGACACATTAACCTTTCCTCAGTGTTCCTAACTCAGCAAGTCTGATAGCCAAGCACAAAGCCAGGTAGCCCAGATAATTATTTAGGAAAACAAGAATCAAAGCCTTGAAGGAACAATATGAGTCTGTAACCTATGCAGAGAAAGTTTACGTACAGATAATATTTGAACTAGAATTGCACTGCCCTGGGTCAAACTCTTGCTTCTATCTCAACAGTTAACCATATTTGTTTCTCTAAGCAATGGCTGATTATGTTCTCGTGCCAGCACACTGAGACATCAAATCAGAATGGGCAAGACTAAATTGGTGGCAAATACTCGAGCCAAGCTCTGATGGTACCAGTAATGCAGAGCAGTTTGTAAAGTCAGCTCACAGCATATTGCCTAATTCGTATTTTGCAAGCTCAAACACAGCTTTCTAGCAGCTGTTGATAACTGGAAGGAAGGAGGAGTTAAATGGAAAGCCTTAATCTTTTCAATTATCAGAAACATCTGACTCCAGGGGCTCAGCTCCTCAGAAGTCTCTCAACTGCCAGTGAACTGGATCCTGGGTCTCCTTCAGTTACTGGGCATGTAACATGGTAGTGCAATCCACTTATCAAACAGCTCATTGAAGGTAGTGAAATTCAGCAGCAGAGCAGTCTCAGTACAGCCAGATCCTTTTCTCTTAGTTTGCAGGTTAACTCAGGATCAGCTCTTAAGTTATCAGCACCTCATTGCCCTGAGATATGTGGGCATCCTCCTGGCACCCAGACACCTGCCCTTTAGCTTTGCAAATCCCATCGTTGGCATCAAAGTTACACACATCAAATCTCTGTTTATTTTCCTTCATAGAATCACAGAATGTCAGGGGCTGGAAGAGATCTCCAAAGCTCATCCAGTCCACTCCTCCTGCCACAGCAGGATCTCCTAGAGCAGATCACACAGCAATGCATCCAGGCAGCTCTTGAATATCTCCAGAGAGGGAGACTCCACAATCCCTCTGGACAGCCTGTTCCAGTGCTCTGTCACCCTCACATTCCAATGCCAATCACTCTCTCTGCCAACAACTTCCTCCTAACATCCAGCCTAGACCTCCCCTGCCACAACTTGAGACTGTGTCCCCTTGTTCTGTTGCTGGTTGCCTGGCAGAAGAGACCAATCCCACCTGGCTACAACCAGCTTTAATACTTCAGGCCCCTCACCATCTAATGGCTGTTGACCAAATAACCTTTGCAAACATCAAGGACAGCATCACCGTGTCTAAAACAACCTGAGGAAGTATTTCTCTTTTGTGGGGCCTCCTTTCTGCTTTGTTTTAAGCTTCTCAAGAGCTGCAGCAAAAGAAATAGCCACCACAGATGGAAGTGCTGTTATTTGTGCCCCTTTGAAATCTCTGCTGCTTTGCACAGTCCTCAGCCCAGGGTTTGTCTCCAATTGAAAAAGTATTTCACACTCAAATCTCTGCTGCAGCTCTAAATGGATATGAAATAACAAGTATGCAAAGCATCAAGACAGCTCTCTTAGATCATCAAAAGAAATCATGCCACAAAGAGGCCAGCATTTATCTAAGCTGAAGCAGGGTCTTCAGCTATTCCTTCTCTACTGCTGAGTGAATTAGTCTTGGGGATTCCCCCCCCCCCTCACTGCTGGCTTTCATTGAGAGTTTTCTGCAGCTATTTTCAGCAGTTGCTTTTCAAAAGTTGAGGTTCTTTTTTTCTGGCAAGCATTGTTGATATAAACAATCTACTGATCTAATCTTGTAGTAGTCCTGTGCTTATTTAAATTTATAGTGCATCTTCACATGAAGGGATTGGTTTAGCCCAGGAAACTTGCTTTAAAAGCCCAAATCTTGGCTTGGTGTGGAGTTTGGCTTAGGTTTTTGGGTTTTTTTTTGAGGAAAAGGAAACAATTCAAAAAGTGACCTGAGGGTACTGGTAGATAGTAGTTGAACATGAACCAGAAGTGTGCCCAGGTGGGCAAGAGAGACAGTGGCATCCTAGGCTGGATCAGGAACAGTGTGGCCAGCAGGACAAGGGAGGTTATTCTGCCCCTGTACTCAGAACTGGTCAGGCCACACCTTGAGTGCTGTGTCCAGTTCTGGGGTCCTCAATTCAAGAGAGATGTTGAGGTGCTGGAAGGTGTCCAGAGAAGGGCAACAAAGCTGGCGGGGAGCCTGGAGCACAGCCCTGTGAGGAGAGGCTGAGGGAGTTGGGGGTGTGCAGGCTGCAGAAGAGGAGGCTCAGGGCAGGGCAGACCTCATTGCTGTCTACAGCTACCTAAAGGCAGGCTGTAGCCAAGTGGGGTTGGTCTCTTCTGATAGACAATCAGCAACAGAACAAGGGGACACAGCCTCAAGTTGTGCCAGGGCAGGTCTAGGCTGGATGTTAGGAGGAAGTTCTTCACAGAGAGAGTGATTGGCATTGGAATGGGCTGCCCAGGGACATGGCGGAGTCACCATCCCTGGAGGTGTTGAAGAAAAGCCTGGATGAGGCACTTAGTGCCATGGTCTAGTTGATTGTCTAGGGGTGGTTGTTAGGTTGGCCTGGATGATCTTGGAGGTCTCTTCCACCCTGGCTGATTCTATGAAAATGTGAGATTTCAAAGGGTCACCACACGAGTAAATAAAAAGCTTTACCTCCTCTGGGAAACATAATGGGCTTAAAAGATGAACAAAATCCCAGTGTTTATGCAGCCTAATGGATAAAAAGGGACAAACTCCCTGAGTGATCACAATGGTCAATTGTACAAGAAGCTGCAGCAGGCTGCTCCTGACAGCCAGTGAAAAATAACATTTGTACCCATAAAAAACAAAGCCCTCATGTTGTATGTCTCATAGAAAAGCCAAGAGGAGTCCCCAGCCAAGCATTTTTCTAATCACTAAACTATCTTGAGTTATACTTTGTTTGAAGTTCTCAAAATGAAACTTTCAGTCCCTCCCTCACTAAAAATAAACCTGCCCTAGCTGGGCAGGAGGCAGCTGACGCAGGCGCAGTCTGAGCACTCAGCCCTTAGGAGAAGAACAATTGAGGGATTACTCTCTCCCTTCCATAGAAAGCAAGCTTGAGCTCCAGATATTTAAGCTTCAGGTTCTGCAGAGTCTGAGCAATTAATAGCCTAATTGAAGCCGATTTGTGAAGTGGGTTTGTGGCGTCTCCTTCTCTGAAGTCTTTCAAGACCCACCTGGATGCGTTGCTGTGCCAACTACCCTGGGTGATGCTACCTTGGCAGTGGGGTTGGGCTGGATGATCTCTGGAGGGCCCTTCCAACCACTAAGGTTCTGTGATTGGCAGAACCTGACCAGTTTCTGAGGAACTCAGCATTACCAGTGGAAAAATGAACAGCTCTAACTACACAGAACTGTTTAGGTTGGAAGGGACCTCAAAGATGGGGGGGTTGTGGGGGTTGGTCTCTTCTCCCAGACAACCAGCAACAGGACAAGGGGACACAGCCTCAAGCTGTGCCAGGGGAAGTATAGGCTGGATGTTAGGAGGAAGTTCTTCACAGAGAGAGTGATTTGCATTGGAATGGGCTGCCCAGGGAGGTGGTGGAGCCACCATCCCTGGGGGTGTTCAGGAAAAGCCTGGATGAGGCACTTAGTGCCATGGTCTGGTTGACTGGATAGGGCTGGGTGCTAGGTTGGACTGGATGATCATGGAGGTCTCTTCCAACCTGGTTGATTCTATTGTAAGATCATCCAGTTTCAACCCCTTGCCATAGGCAGGGACACCTCCCTCTAGAACAGGTCACTCAAGGTCTCATCCAACCTGTCCTTGAACACCTCCAGGGAGTATGTGGATCACAAAATCACAGAATGTGATCAAAGTGATTCTGTGATCCACAAGCTCCCTGGGCAACCTGTGCCAGTATCTCACCACCTTCACTGCAAACAACTTCCTCACATCCAGTTTCCATCTCCCCTCTGACACTTCAAATCCATTCCTTCTCATTCTGTCATTACAAGACCTTGTTGATAGTCCTTCTTCAGCCCTTCTCTAGCCCCCTTAACATACTGGAAGGCCACTTCAAGGTCTCCTCCAAGCCTTCTCTTCTCCAGCACCCCAACTCTCTCAGCCTGTCCTCACAGCAGAGCTGCTGCAGCCCTCTGAGCATCTTCATGGCCTCTTCTGGACTGGCTCCAACAGTTCCATGTCCTTCCTGTGTTGGGGGCTCCAGAACTGCATGCAGTACATATAGTACATATCTCTAGTTACCTATCCAGGCAGGATGAGGCACTTAGTGCCATGGTCTAGTTGACTGGATAGGGCTGGGCGATAGGTTGGACTGGATGATCTTGGAGGTCTCTTCCAACCTGGTTGATTCTATTCTATTCACAGCTGTGGTACTGATAGCTGCAGTGCATCCCTTAGAGTAAAACATTCATTATAAACATTTTTTTTCTTTATATCTAAATTTTAAGCCATGAGAAAGCTCAAAGCAGCAATGCTTCATGCAGAGGTCCATTGGGTTATGACTCCACCATCATTCATATTCAGACATCTGTTGCCTGTGGGGAAGGGTGGTACTTGCTGGTCAAGCCAGATGATCCCTCCCTGTGAACTGAAATGATGTTTTAACTGCTAATCTGTTAGCAGGATGGCTGCAGGCTACATCATCTGATTGTTGCCAGTCAGCCAATGTTTTTCCACCTCTCTCACCTAGGCTTGTCTCTAAGGACTGACAAGATCCATCAGAGCTTACTAGGAAACACAAACAGGGTCTGCCATCTCCATGCTTGAGGAATACTGCAGTCAAGTCTGACTCCAGCAGGAACAACAGAACATGGACTATCTCTTTTAACCACCTTCCCTTTTTTAAAAGTAAAGGGGAAAAAGAAGTAAAGAACTCTGCAGAACACTCAAGAATCATAGAATAGAATCACAGAAACAGTCAAGGTTGGAAGGGACCACAAGAATCATCCAGCTCCAACCCCCCTGCCATGGGCAGGGACACAGAATCACAGAATTTCTTAGATTGGAAAAGACCTTCAAGCTCATGGAGTCCAATCATTAGTTTCACACTGACAAGTGCTCCAAATCCCTCAACAAAACTTCTCATCACTAGGAATTGCTATGGTTGGAAAGGGCCACCAGGATCATCCAGTCCAACCTAGCACCCAGCCCTGTCCAGTCAACCAGACCATGGCACTAAGTGCCTCATCCAGGCTTTCCTTGAACACCTCCAGGGACGGTGACTCCAATTCCCTGGGCAGCCCATTCCAATGCCAATCACTCTCTGACAACAACTTCCTCCTAACATCCAGCCTAGACCTGCCCTGGCACAACTTGAGACTGTGTCCCCATGTTCTGTTGCTGGTTGCCTGGGAGAAAAGACCAACCCCAGCTGGCTATAACCTCCCTTCAGTTAGTTGTGTCTGCTCAGGGCAGATCTCATTGCTATCTCAGAATTCTGCAAAGCAGACAATGAGGAGGAGATAAAGGCATGAAAATTAAAGCCTGAGTGCTTAAGTATCTTCTGCTTAGCATGGGGGCTTATTTTAAGCCTTAGTATTGACACTGTTAGACCTAAACCAACATTTAAATTAATGAGGGGGGGGGGCCAAAAAAAGAAATCAGCTCTTGAAAGTTTTTACATCTCAAAACTGGGACAAATCACACAAACTGCTGCAGAAAAAGGTGGAAGTTGCCTCGATGTGAATGCATTCCAAATGGAAAAGCACAAGCAAAGTATTGTGCTTGCATTCTGCAGCACAAAGCCTGCGTTGTAGAGCACATTCCTCAATAACTCACACTGTAAAAAAGGCATTTCGAGCCTTAAAACAACAACAGCTCCACTCCTGCAGAGGTTATACCACATGGGGGTGTTCATTTCCCTTTGTCTTAGCTGCATAAACTCAGCATCAGCCCTCTGCAGTAAATGATGGCTGCCCTATTGTCTTGTATAAACATTCTTTTGTTTTCCTTCAGTGAAAAAGCTGTGTTTAAAGCCAGCTCTGTCCCAATTCCAATAAAGAAAGCAGTGTAAGAGAGCTGGGTTCACAAAGTGAACTGGAACAGCTCTGCTGTTACACCACCGGAGCTGGAGAGCCAGCAAAAAGTCAGATCATATTTTATTTGGAGCCCAAGTGAACTGTTGTGAACTCTGACAAAGCAGCACTTCAAAGCATTCTGAACATAGTGCCACTAGCACGGGGGAATTTATCATGACTAAGAGCCTGACTCTGCTCTTATTTACACCATGTTTACTCTGCTGACTTCAGCTGGGTGGAAGATCAGGATTAAGACATACGCAGCTAGCTGGAGCACTGCCCTGTGAGGAGAGGCTGAGGGAGGACTTGAGGGGTTTTGGTCTGGTGAAGAGAAGATTTAGAGGGGATCTAATCAAAAGAGGCTGAGGGAGCTGGGGGTGTGCAGCCTGCAGAAGAGGAGGCTCAGGGCAGACCTCATTGCTGTCTACAACTACCTGAAGGGAGGTTGTAGCCAGGTGGGGGTTGGTCTCTTCTGGAGGGCACCCAGCAACAGAACAAGGGGACACAGTCTCAAGTTGTGCCAGGGCAGGTCTAGGCTGGATGTTAGGAGGAAGCTGCTCAAGTTGTGCCAGGGCAGGTCTAGGCTGGATGTTAGGAGGAAGTTGTTGGCAGAGAGAGTGATTGGCATTGGAATGGGCTGCCCAGGGAGGTGGTGGAGTCACCATCTCTGGAGGTGTTGAAGAAAAGCCTGGATGAGGCACTTAGTGCCATGGTCTAGTTGACTGGCTAGGGCTGGGTGCTAGGTTGGCCTGGATGAGCTTGGAGGTCCAATCATGGCACTAATTGTGTGCTCCCAGTGGAGCTGGAGACACAGGGGGGAAAAAATAAGGAGGGCATCATACTTAACGTATCTATTCCCTCTCCCACCAAAAGGCAGCTCAGAAAAAAAACTCAGACAAAACCCTGCACACTTAGACAACTGCATGGGTGGCCTATAGAGGAATGGAAAGAAGTGATGAAAAATAAGATGCCAGATTAGGTGATAGAATCAGAGAATTATACAATCAACCAGGTTGGAAGAGGACTCCAAGATCATCCAGTCCACCCTGGCACCCAGCCCTAGCCAAACATCTAGACCACAGCACAAAGTGCCTCATCCAGGCTTTTCTTCAACACCTCCAGAGATGGTGACTCCACCACCTCCCTGGGCAGCCCATTCCAATGCCAATCACTCTCTCTGCCAACAGCTTCCTCCTAACATCCAGCCTAGACCTGCCCTGGCACAACTTGAGACTGTATCCCCTTCTTCTGTTGCTGGTTGCCTGGCATAAGAGACCAACCCCACCTGGCTACAACCTCCCTTCACGCAGTTGTAGGCAGCAATGCGGTCTGCCCTAAGCCTCCTCTTTTCCTGGCTAAACAACCCTGTTTTACAACAATAATATTGCTGAACCTTGATGGATTGATGCTTTCTGGGACTGGAATGCAGCCAGCATCATGCCATTATTTTCACTGAACCTGAGAAATACATCAGGGTGGGCAAATCAAACCATAAAACTGCAGCAGAAGCATTTGAAGGCTTTAAGAAGAGATGTGGATTTTTACAGCCTCAAGGCCATGACAGGTTTCATGGAGCCCAGCATGTAGAAACCTGACATCATTACAATGATAATTTATTAGTGATTTGTATCTTTCAGTCTCCTTCTTGTTCTGCTGAGACAGCATCAAGACTTCTCCATGTTCTGTGTTTCACTGATGTGAGGAAAGAGCTGCTTGGCCCCCATAAATCAACAGAATCATGCCCTTGCTGAAGGCACATAAAAGCCAGAACACAAGGGGATTGTATAATTTGTACAGGTAGTTATCCCTAAATGTTCCCTTTTTTTGGATCTCTGCAGGCTTTTTTTCCACCCTGTCCTGTGTGTAGATGCTCCTCAGGCTGGACGTGAGGAGGAAGTTGTTCAGCATGAGAATGGTGAGAGGCTGGAATGGGTTGCCCAGGGAGGTGGTTGAGGCCCCATCCCTGGAGGTGTTTAAGGTCAGGCTGGATGAGGCTCTGGACAGCCTGCTCTAGGATAGGGTGTCTCTGCCCATGGCAGGGAGGTTGGAACTAGATGATCCTTGTGGTACCTTCCAACCCTGACTGACTCTATGATTCTATGGAGAAGAGTTGAAGCTTGTGAAATTCCTTGAGGGTACACAAGCAAGTGAGGAGGAAGAGTAGCACAGCCAGCAAGAGCTCCTCCAAGCTCCTCTGAATCTTTAGATCTGATGTGTAACTCAGCTGACATGTGGCATGAGAAACCTAACACAGACTAACGCAAATTGGTTACAGAAATGCATCTCAGAAGGAAAATAAAAGTGAGGGAGGGAGGGGGAACAGAGAAAGTCTTTAGTAACACTGGACACCCAATGAAACAATCATAGGAACTGGCCTGCTGCCAGCACAGTACAAACAGCACAGCCATGAGGCTGACAGAGCAAGAATCCCACCAGCAACCCACAAGGGAGCAGTTTTCATCTTAGCCATAGCTATGATGTCATCAAAAGGCTATTATTTCATTCCACTTCCCTCTCTCCCCCCCCAAAAAAAAGAAATCATAGAATTAATCAGGTTGGAAAAGACCTCCAAGCTCATCCAGTCCAATCTAGCACCCAGCCCTAGACAATCAACCAGACCACAGCACAAAGTGCCTCATCCAGGCTTTTTTTGAACACCTCCAGGGATGGTGACTCCACCACCTCCCTGGGCAGCCCATTCCAATGCCAATCACTCTCTCTGGCAACAACTTCCTCCTAACATCCAGCCTAGACCTCCCCTGGCACAACTTGAGACTGTGTCCCCTTGTTCTGTTGCTGGTTGCCTGACAGAAGAGACCAACCCCACCTGGCTACAGCCTCCCTTCAGGTAGTTGTAGACAGCAATGAGGTCTGGCCTGAGACTCCTCTTCTGCAGGCTAAACAACCCCAGCTCCCTCAGCCTCTCTTGATTAGATCCCCTCTAAATCTTCTCTTCACCAGACCAAACACCCCCAGCTCCCTCAGCCTCTCCTCACAGGGCTGTGCTCCAGGCCCCTCTCCAGCCTTGCTGCCATTCTCTGGACACCTTTCAGCACCTCAACATCTCTCTTGAACCGAGGAGCCCAGAACCGGACACAGGACTCAAGGTGTGGCCTAACCAGTGCTGAGCACAGTGCAGAAGGACTTCCCTTGTCCTGCTGGCCACACTGTTCCTGATCCAGGCTAGGATGCCATTGGCTCTCTTGGCCACCTGGGCACAGTGCAGGGCCATTGAGATCTAATTTACTATTATCCCTTCAACCCCCAGCAGACAGTGGCTTCCAATAAATGCTACTGCATTACTGACTTCTTTTTCTTTAAACTTTCTTAGCCAAAATGCTTTTCCAGTTCTCACAGCTCCACTCTCCCTTAAATGTTTGGAAGCACAGCCTGTGATGCCAAATCCAACAAAAACCATCTTACATTTCTGCCTGCTTACCCCTGCCTCTCTGCACTGCATCCCCTCGATAGTTCAAATGTTCCTTTCCTTGGCCACTGTAATGCACTTCTGAAAATCCCTTGATGAATCCCAGGTTAGTTGAACTGCTCAATTATAGGTTTATCCTAATCCTGCTAGCTAAGTATTAATGCTAACAACCTCCCACATCCTAATCCTGCCCCACTTGACACTGACCCAGGCTCAGCCCCGGATGATGTGTGTAGCTAGCATAAAGCCAGGCAAACAACTTATTCATCAGCAGCGCTACGACCAAGTGAGAGATCTCTTGCAGAGCAGGGCTGAGTGCTTCAGCAAAAGAAGACACTACCCTTTTTCTCTAAGCTTGGCACATTCAGATGAAAATACAACTCTCAAAAACCCAAATGTAAACCCAGGCACAAAGATGTTGAAATCACAGAATCACAGAATCAACCAGGTAGAAAAAAGACCTCTGAGATCGTCGAGTCCAACCTATCACCTAACCCTTCTAATGAACTAAACCACGGCACCAAGTGCCTCATTCAGCTTCCACATTGCTCCAGACCCTGCAACTAAGCCATCAGAAGGTGTCCTGAGCATGATTTAAAACAATAGGGAAACCTCAGTCTGAGGCCAGACTGAAACTATTAGAATTACCACAGAACATTTATCACAGAATGTTAGGGGCTGGAAGTGACCTCAAAAGATAATGCCCTGGTGAGACCTCATCTTGAGTCCTGCCTTTTGTTTTGGGCTCCTCAGTCTAAGAGGGACAGGGATCTGCTGGAGAGGGTCCAAGGGAGGGTTACAAGGACTGGAGCACTGCCTGATGAGGAGAGGCTGAGGGACCCGGGGCTGTTAAGTCTGGAGAAGAGAAGACTGAGAGGGGATCTAATAAATGTTTATAACTATCTGAGGGCTGGGGGTCAGGAAGGGAGGGACAGGCTCTGCTCACTGCTCCCTGGCATAGCACAAGGAGCAATGGATGGAAGGTGCAGCACAGGAGGTGCCACCTCAACACAAGGGGGAACTTCTTCACTGGAAGCATCCCAGAGCACTGGAACAGGCTGCCCAGAGAGGCTGTGGAGACTCCTCCTCTAGAGCCTTTCAAGGCCTGTCTGGATGTGTTCCTGTGAGACCTGAGCTAGACTGTATGGTCCTGCTTTGGCAGGGTGGGGCTGAACTTGATGATCTCCTTGGGTCCTCTCTAACTTTTGACATCCTGTGATCCTCTAGTCCAACAGCCTTAACTTGCCTAAACTCCCTTTGTAGTCAGTGAAGTGTATCTTAGACCACACTCTTCTCCATTGCCCTCAGTCAGGTTGTGTTAATAACAGAATGAAAAGCTATTTTAGCCAAAAGCCCTGTAAAACTTGCTTGTTGGCACAGGCTTAGCAAGCTGAACTCAAAATTTGAGAGTGTAAGTCTATGGATTTAATCTTCTACCAAAAAAAAAATATCCTCAGCCACTCCCATTCTGGAGGTTTCTTTCATCACACATTTGTTACCCTGCATGCAGAGACACAAGGAATAAAGAGAACCTCACTGCTCCTAGCAGGTAAAAAAAAAAAAAAGTGTTGTGGTACAGAAGGACAGGTCCTGTGAGCAGAGGCTGAGGGAGCTGGGGTGTGCAGCCTGCAGAAGAGGAGGCTCAGGGCAGACCTCATTGCTGTCTACAACTACCTGAAGGGAGGCTGTAGCCAGGTGGGGTTGGTCTCTTCTGCCAGAAGAGAACAAGAGGACACAGTCTCAAGCTGTGCCAGGGCAGGTTCAAGCTGGATGTTAGGAAGAAGCTTTTCCCAGCAAGACTGATTAACACTGGAACATGCTGCCCAGAGAAGTGGTGGAGTCGTCATCCCTGGAGGTGTTTAAGAGGAGGCTAAATGAGGCACTTAGTGCCACGATTTAGTTAATTAGAAGAGTTAGGTGACAGGTTGGACTTGATCTCAGAACAAGGGGACACAGTCTCAAGTTGTGCCAGGGCAGGTCTAGGCTGGATGTTAGGAGGAAGTTGTTGCAAGAGAGATTGATTGGCATTGGAATGGGCTGCCCAGGGAGGTGGTGGAGTCACCACCCCTGGAGCTGTTCCAGAAAAACCTGGATGGGGCACTTGGTGCCATGGTGTAGTTGATTGAACAGGGCTGAGTGCTAGGTTGGCCTGGATGATCTTGGAGGTCTCTTCTAACCTGGTTGATTCCATAGTTCCATAACTCTATGATGTTCAATTAAAACTAACTTTCGACCCTAGCGATGCGGAGGCAATCACCCAGGTACTGAGCTTGTTTTGGATCCAAATTACCTTTGTCAAGTTAACCATGCAGAACAAACAACAGGAGAAAATTAGACACAGACTTAGCAAAATGGAAAAACCTTTTTATGTGTGATAGGCTCCCATCCTCTGTAATTCACTGCAGATTGGCAAAGCAATTCCTTCAGATCTACTGCTGACAGCTTAATATTCCCAGTGATAACGTTGCCAGGTGATAACAAAGAGCCAGCCTCTGTGCTTTGATCTGAGTGAAAAGTTTGCACTGACAAACATTTTGGAGAGAGATTCTGCTTGGAGAAAAAAAAATAATTAAAACAAAAAATACCCCCAACCTCAGCTAGGCTGAAATGTAACCTTGGAAAGCACTTAATTGCAGAGATAGAAGTGTGTTGGCTTTGGAAAGGTCCAAGGTGCCTTCTCTGAAAACACAGAATCATAGAATCAGTCAGAGTTGGAAGGGACTAAAAGGATCATCCAGCTCCAAACCCCCCGCCATGGGCAGGGAGACCTCACACTAGATCAGGCTGCCCACAGCCTCATCCAGCCTGGCCTTAAACACCTCCAGGGATGAGGTTTCCACCACCTCCCTGAGCAACCCATTCCAGGCTCTCACCACCCTCATGCTGAACAACTTCTTCCTAATATCCGGGCTCAATCTACTCATTTCTATCTTTGTTCCATTCCCCTCAGTCTTGTCACTCCCTGACAGCCTAAAAACTCCCTCCTCAGCTTTCTTGTAGCCCCATTCAGATCCTGAAAAGCCACAAGAAGGTCACCTTGAAGCCTTTTTCTCTCCAGACTGAACAGCCCCAACTCCCTCAGTCTCGCCTCACAGCAGAGCAGCTCCAGCCCTCTGCTCATCCTCATGGCCCTTCTCTGGCCACCCTCCAGCACCTCCACACCCCTCTTGTACCTGAGGCTCCAGAACTGGAAGCAGCACTCCAGGTACATCCTGAAGAGCAACTGAAATTCTCCTTCCAGAAAAAAAAGGATTACTGAGGCAGCCAAGAGGCACAGAACAACCTTCTAGAGCCTCCTACCCAGTTTAAAGCGAGTGCCATTGTCAAATGTTTCCTCTCCAGTTTCAGAGAGATGAATATATGCCTTGTACAAAGCCTTGGTTTGAATGTCTCTTTGCAGCTTTCCTCAGCTAACCACAAGACCAAAGAAATTCCTCTAGCTTTCTACATCCACACAGCTAAATATGCTTCCAATTATTTTCCTGGCACAGTTAAAGAAGAATTTTGATAGTCTAAGGGCTTTATGTCAGGATAGTAAAACTCTGCCTCTTAGAATGATATTGATACTGCTCTGTTGCTGCCTGATGTGGTGATGGCAACAACGAGAGGCTGGATTTGTCCCTGAGAGTACTTAGTGAGAAGGGAAGAGCTGAGCAGCTTTCCCCACCAACACAGGGAGAGTGAGGACAGTGGTTCTCTGCCTACAGGCAAAGGGCAGAAAAATGAGACAAAAGAATTAAGTGATGCAGGGTCATGGATTTTTCTCCTCTGCTGCATGTCAACCTTTGAAAAATGTAGGAGAAAACCTGCAGTGTGTTTGGAAGGAAAAAGACCACTTCCCCATCTCCCAGGAAGCTGTATACTTCAGTAGGAAAGGCCATATAGGAACAGTCAGGTTTTGCACTCTGCTCAAGACCAGTCCATTCACATGTGCAGAAGTTAGAATCATAGAATCAACCAGGTTGGAAGAGACCTCCAAGATCATCCAGTCCAGCCCTAGCCAATCAACCAGACCATGGCACTAAGTGCCTCATCCAGGCTTTTCTTGAACACTTCCAGGGACAGCAACTCCACCACCTCCATGGGCAGCCTATTTCAATGCCAATCACTCTCTCTAGCAAGAACTCCCTCCTAACATCCAGCCTAGACCTGCCCTGGCAAAACCTGAGTGATTGGCATTGAAACGGGAGGTGGTGGAGTCGCTGTCCCTGGATGTGCTCAGGAAAACACCGGATGGAGCACTTAGTGTCATGGTCTAGTTGACTGGCCAGGGCTGGGTGCTAGGTTGGACTGGATGATCTTGGAGGTCTCTTCCAACCTGGCTGATTCTGTGATTCTGTAATCCTACGTGGATCCACAAACAGACCTCTGTCACATCCCAGTCTTAGGCTGCACAAGAAAGCGAATGTCCCAATTGTCACATCCTCATTTTCCATGTCAGGTTTGTGTTTCCAGTGCATTCTGACAGCTTGCACAGAAAATTACAACCTTGTCCCTACAGCACACCTAAGCATCACCTGCTGAACCTGAGAGGATTTAAGGTGGCAAGGAACTTGGAACCACTGCTCCAAAACCACCAGCACAAACAGGAAACTGGATTGGAAAATTAACCTGCTTTGGGGATTAGAAATCAGGGAATGATTTGAAAACTTCTGTCAAGTACTATGTTTACCAAAATTGCTTTCCTGCCTGGAGTGAATTGCAGAGTTGTTATCACCTATCACACAGAACAGATAACCGCAGCCACTGTAATTTGAGCAGTGGCCACACAACAAAGGGTCTCATTAAGAGCTTCCATGCCATACTCTGGTGTTTATAACTGCACATATGTGCCCCATTGGTCTGGGTGTGCATTACGAAATCATTTTCCTTTTAATTGCAAAAATTGCTTAACAGAGGCACTTTGGAGCTACCACTGCCTTGGGGATAAACAGCAGCAGAAGAATCATAGAAGCAACCAGATTGGAAGAGACCTCCAAGCTCATCCACCCCAACCTATCACCCAGCCCTAGCCAATCAACTAGATCATGGCACTGAGTGCCCCATCCAGTCTTCTCTTCCCCTATTTCCACTCCTACCTAAAGGCAGCTCAGAAAAGACTCAGACAAAACCCTGCACACTGAGACAACTTCATGGGTGGCCTATGGAGGAATGAAGTGATGAAAGATAAAATGCTAGATTAGGTGACAGAATCAGAGAATTATAGAATCAACCAAGTTAGAAAAGACCTCCAAGACCATCCAGTCCAACCTAGCACTCAGCCCTAGAAAATCTCCCAGACNCAACCTAGCACTCAGCCCTAGAAAATCACCCAGATCATGGCACTAAGTGCCTCATCCAGGCTTTTCTTGAACATCTCCAGGGACGGTGACTCCACCACCTCCCTGGGCAGCCCATTCCAATGCCAATCACTCTCTCTGCCAACAACTTCCTCCTAACATCCAGTCTAGACTTGCCCTGGCACAACTTGAGACTATGTTCCCTTGTTCTGTTGCTGGAGAAGAGCCTTGAGCACAGCCCTATGAGGAGAGGCTGAGGGAGCTGGGGTTGTTTAGCCTGGAGAATAGGAGGCTCAGGGCAGACCTCTTTGCTGTCTACAACTACCTGAAGGGAGGTTGTAACCAGGTGGGGTTGGTCTCTTCTGCCAGGCAACCAGCAACAGGACAAGAGGACACAGCCTCAAGCTGTGCAATGGTAGGTTCAGGCTGGGTGTTAGGAAGAAGTTCTTCCCAGCAAGAGTTAATCCCATTGGAATGGGCTGCCCAGGAAGGTGGTGGAGTCCCCATCCCTGGAGGTGTTTAAGAGGAGGCTGGATGAGGCACTTAGTGCCATGGGTTAGTTAATTAGAAGGTGTCAGTTGATAGGCTGCACTCTCTGACCCTGGAGGTCTTTTCCAATCTGACTGATTCTGTGATCATGTAGTCCAACTCCCCTGCTAAAATGGGCTCACTCAGAGAGGGCTGCAGGCTGGTTAGGTGATGGGTTGGACTCAGTGATCCTAGAGATCTTTTCCAACCTGGTCAATTCTGCGTTTCTGCTAGCAAGTGTCTGCTGAGACCACACTTGAATGAGGCATCCAACCTCCCTCAGCCTGCCACTGAAACAGCTGCCCACCTCTAGCTGTTTAGCCTGGACTTGCTTTTATTTCTCTTACCACCTCTACAGGTGCTCTAAGATTTGGAAACTCTCATCTTTTGCCCCATTTACCCCAACAACAATGGCCTAGGGGTGGCTGCCTACACATCATCAGCCTCTCAAGGAGCACCAGAGAACAGGCTAAGGAGATAGAGATGTCAAGCCCACACCAACTCGAGTACAACGTGTTGCTCTCATGCAGAGATGATAAAAAGCCTGTGGAGTAAGGGTAGGTCATGCATCACTGAAAACTACACGTGAAAGTTGTCCCTAGCACAGCTCTCCCCTCCAGCAGCCCATTCTTTATCATAAATACACCTTATGTCACTACCTATGTCACCACCACCAGCCTGCTCCTGCTGATCAAAACCAGACTGACCAAGCACTGCTCTAACAGTCACGAAGCATCCACCCATTCCCAGACTGGTCCAACACGACTATAACACCCTCCTTTAAACATGCACACATGCTGTGCTGCTCCAGTTTTGAGAGGAACTCCTCCTTTTTTTTTTAAGGGATTTTTTTTTTCAGGTGGCCTTAAGTTTTCAAGTATGCAATGAACTTTTCCAAACCCATATTAAAATCACAGAACCACAGAGTTGACCTAGCCCCCAACCCTTCCAATTAACTAACCCAAGGTGCTAAATGCCTCATCCAGCCTCCTCTTAAATACCTCCAGGGACGGCCACTCCACCACCTCCCCATGCAGCCCATTCCAATGCCAATCACTCTTGCTGGAAAGAACTTCTTCCTAATATCCAGCCTAAACTGCCCTGGCACAACTTGAGGCTGTGTCCTCTCATTCTGTCCCTGGGTACCTGGAAGAAAAGAACAACCCCACCTGACTACAACCTCCCTTCAGGCAGCTGTAGACAGCAATGAGGTCTGCCCTGAGCCTCCTCTCCTCCAGGCTGCACACCCCCAGCTCCCTCAGCCTCTCCTCACAGGGCTGTGCTCCAGCCCCCTCACCAGCCTTGCTGCCCTTCTCTGGACACGTTCCAACACCTCAACAGATTTCTTAAACTGAGGAGCCCAGAACTGGGCACACTACTCATGGTGTGACCAATCCAGTGCTGAGTACAGGAACAGAATAACCTCCCTGGTCCTGCTGGTCACACTGCTCCTGATAGAGGCCAGGATGCCGTTGGTCCTCTCGGCCATGTGGGCATACTGCTGGCTCATGTTTCTCATGTTTCTGCCTCACACCTCAGACAAGATGGTGTGTATGTGTTCTGAGCACTAGCTCTCAGTCTTCTTTTCTTCAGGGTAAGCAGCCCTAAGCCCCTCAGCTTCTTCTCATCAGGCAGTGCCCCTGTCCTCTCATCATCCTCCTAATCCTCCCTTGGACCCTCTCCAGCAGACCCCTGTCCCTCTTAAACTGGAGAGCCCAAAACTGAACACAGTACTCAAGATGAGGTCTCACCAGGGCAGAGTAGAGGTGGAGGAGAACCTCCCTTGATCTGTTGGACACACTCTTCCTAACATGAATGTCTGACAGCTCCTCCTGTCACTCTCCTATATTCCCTTTAAACTTTCAAGCCTATGCTTTGCTTCATTTCCCTCAATAGAATAGAATCAATAGAATAGAATCAATCAATCAGGTTGCAAGAGACCTCCAACATCATCCAGTCCAACCTAGCACCCAGCCCTATCCAGTCAATCAGACCACGTCACTAAGTGCCTCATCCAGGCTTTTCCTGAACAACCCCANTCCTACTGGCCACACTGTTCCTGATACAGGCCAGGATGCCATTGGCCCTCTTGGCCACCTGGGCACACTGCTGGCTCATCTTCAGCCTACTATCCACCAGTACCCCCAGGTCCCTTTCCTCCTGGCTGCTCTCCAGCCACTCTGTCCCCAGCCTGTAGCGTTGCTTGGGGTTGTTGTGGCCAAAGTGCAGAACCAAAGTGCAAAACTTATCCACAGGCTTTTGGAAACGTTTCTGTTCCTGGCAGGGCTGCCAATATCTGGTGACAACTTGTGCATGGGCAGAAGTTCCCTGCAGGGACATGGCAGCGTTTCTCTTTTCCCAGGATATTTTGTACCCTCGCTGTTCCGCTCAGCGTGGGGTTCCTGGCCAGAAGAGCATTTTGTCCTGTGTGTCATCCAGTTGAGCCCTCCCCTCTTCCTGCTTATAATCAGGGGATTACCGTTAACAATAATCATGTCAACAGTATGAGTTTACAAAACAAAAGGAAGAGAGATTAAGCCCTTTAATTAATCCGCTGAGGGAAACAATCCCTGCGCTGCTACCAGAGATAATCTGTAACAGAGGGGAAAAAAAAGTAAACCCCAACCCTTATAGTAAATTAATTTCTAGGTTATTAAAAATGACTCAAAAAAACTCCAACCTGAGTAGCAACCAAAGCTTGCAGAGCTCTTCAGCAGACATAGCAGGGCGCTACAGGGAACTGCTGGAGAGGGTCCAGTGGAGACGATTAGGGGATTGGAGAAGTGCCTTATGAGGACAGGCTGAAAGACTTGGGGCTGTACCAGAGTACTTCATGCAAAGAAGGCCCTGTGAGCTACAGCACAGCTTCAGTGAGGTAATAGTGACTGATCTGCTCCATCACATCTACTCTGGCATTCTCTACTCTTCCCTGGTGAGACCTCATCTTGAGTACTGCCTTTGGTTTTGGGCTTTCCAGTTCAAGACGGACAGGGACCTGCTGGAGAGAGTCCAAAGGAAGGCTACGCGGATGCTGAGGGGACTGGAGCACTGTCTGATGAGGAGAGGCTGAGGGACCTGGGGCTGTTTAGTCTGGAGAAGAGAAGACTGAGAGGGGACTTAATGTTTATAAATATCTGAGGACTGGGGGGCAGGAGAGGGGGGACAGGCTCTGCTCACTTGCTCCCTGGCATAGCACAAGGAGCAATGGATGGAAGGTGCAGCACAGGAGGTGCCACCTCAACACAAAAGGGAACTTCTTGACTGTAAGGGTCCCAGAGCACTGGCACAGGCTGCCCAGAGAGGTTGTGGAGTCTCCTCCTCTAGAGCCTTTCAAGGTCTACCTGGATGTGTTCCTGTCCGACCTGAGCTAGATTGTATGGTCCTGCTCTGGCAGGGGAGTAGGACTGTATGATCTCTTTGGATCCCTTCCAACCCCTGACATCCTGTGATTGAGAAGCAGCAGCTGCTCAAAGCCAATGCAAACCCTCTTCACCAGGCCATGCTCTGCCATGATGCAGGGAAATCACAGGTGAACACAGGATCACAAGATGTCAAGGGCTGAAAGGTACCCAAAGAGATCATTGAGTCCAACCCCTGATCTACAATCTAGCTCAGGTCACACAGGGACACGTCCAGATAGGCCTCAAAAGGCTCCAGGGAAGGAGACTTCACAACTTCTCTGGGCAGCCTGTGCCACTGCCCTGGGACCCTTCCAATAAAAAAGTTCTTCCTCTTGTTGTGGTGGAACTTCCTGAGCTGTAGTCATAAAACTGTTTGCAAAAAAGAAGAAGCACCTGAAGACCTTACTCCTGACTATTCCTGAATCACAGAATCATTGAAGCTAGAAAAGACTAGCTTGGCAAGAATGAACTCTGTCACCACAAAGAAAGCCAAACAGAGGCTGCCATGGCTGTGATAAGCACTCTTCCAAACACAGCAGGAGAAGGCATCAGCAGAGATGATTCAGGGGATTGTTTACAGTCCCATCCTGCTCAAGTGCAATCCTGAAGGAGCTCAGTGCTCTCCATAGCCATCAAGATGCTAACACTCCTGCCCAGAGTTTCCTTAGAAAGCACAAACCATCTTTCTCTGCAGTGGGCAGAAGCTTTGCTCCTGTCCTTTAATGAATCAAGTCTTTTTTCACACAGCTCTGTGACTCGCTCTGAGTAAGAACATTACATCTTCTTTTAAGAGCATTTAGTCACTGTTGACTTTTCCAGCACTGCTGCCAGCATTTCTCATCTTGTCAGGAGAAAGAAAAAAGCCTCAGAGTGAAGACCCTGAGCAGTGCTGCTATAATGGAGGTTTCATGGTTGTAGCAGTGCTGAAACCATCCTGTATTCTCCTAACACATGTGGTGGGGAGCGCTGAAGCACTGACTTCACCCACAAGTAGTTCAGCATTTTACAAAGTTCCACTTCCTTGCCCTCCAGAGTTTTCTGTCCTAAATGGCAAAACCAAAAGCAGTGAAAATAACAGACAAAGCTTCCTTCAACAAGGACTCTGGTCCTTTGTTTCACCATTTTTGTCAGCAGTTTTAGTGTATTAATTGGTGTGTATCTGTAAAATAGACTCCTTTAGCACCTACACTGTTTTAACTTTTCACTAAGCCTTTCTTCTGACCCTCAGCAAAGGTTGAACACGTCCAGGAATTGCTCCACAGCCTCTGGCAGGAGCCAGTCTAACTTTCATTCACTTCAGACCCATAGTCTTATCCCGTGAAACAAATGGAATTATTTCCTGGAAAGAGGGCAAGCCTCCAGCCTTTGATTCAGGAAGAAAAAAGTCCAGAATTAGATACAAACATCATCCCATCTGAGCGAGGCTGAGGAGCACTTCTCACCCTACAGCTGTAGTGCATTTCTGTACTGAAAATAAACCCCAACACTTCTATTCTTCATCTGTCAGCAAATGTTAACAGGAGGCCTGATGCTATTAATAGCAAGGGGAAAAAGAAACCATCTTACTAAATTAAAGGTATGGAAATACTTGAGACTTGGCATTTGTTCATTCAAATAGCTACATTTAAGGGTGCTGGTATTAAACTAAGGAATGTGCTATTGCTACTGATGTACGAGGAGCAGCTGCTCTGCTTAGAAAGCAATGTTGGTAAGTTGGAAAAGAAATAAGCCCGAAGTGATGAAGACAATGGAGGCCGTGGAGGCTTTCAAGGCCTGTCTGGATGTGCTCCTCTGTGGTCTGTGTTAGATAGTATTGTCCTGCTCTGGCAGGGGGGTTGTGTGGAAACGCAGAGCGAAGAAGGATGTGGGAACCGAGTGAAGAAGAAGAATAACAGGCGGATGCTGACCTTGGTTCCCACCAGCTGCTGGCTACCTTATCTCAGAAAGGACAGATAATGGACACCTCGTTAATGAGGAAAACAAGGCATGGTTTATGCTGATGGAGTGGGTGGTCCTTGACTAATTATGCTAATGTGTAGGCATGTGCCTTGTGGCCCTGAGGGTATTTATGGAGAGCCCAAATGATCAACAAAAAGGTCTCTGGCATAATTCACACTGAATTGTCTGGAGTCCATGCAATATTGCCTTTGATCACATTGGTCTATGGGGCCTTGACCATGTTTCCCGTGGTGAGCTAATCAGGGTTCTGCAACACCTGAGCTAATCCAAGTGTTCTGCAACAGGGTTGGACTCAATCTTCTTGGGTCCCTTCCAATCCCTATCATCCTGCGAGTCTGTGATCCTGTAATGGGTGGAAGTTGAGGCACAGAAGTTTCATGTAAACATGAGGAGGAATTTTTTTCCCTTATGAGGAGAGCCTGAGGGAGCTGGAATCTGCAGCTTGGGAAGGAGAAGCCTGAGGGGGACACCTCATCAATAATTCATCAATATTTGAAGGGTGAGTGTCGAGAAGATGGGCTTGAGCTCTGCTCAGAGATGCCCAATGCTAACACAAGAACTGGTGGAAGTTGAGGCACAGGAAGTTCCATGGAAACAGGGAATTCTTCTTTCCTGTGAGGGTGGTAGAGCATTAGAACTGGCTGCCCAGGGGAGTAGTAGAGTCTCCCTCTATGGAGCTATTCAAACCCCATCTGGATGTGTTCCCATGCGATCTGCTCTAGGTGATCCTACTCTGGCAAGGGGGTTGGACTGAATGAGTTTTGGTGGCCCCCTCCAGTCCCTGATATTCTGTGATCCTATGAAGACATTCTCAGGTCAGCAACAGAACGCACAGCACCTACAAACCTCATTTTCTGAAAGGCCTCACTTCAGATGGTTGACCTGTGAGGGGAAGAATGACCAAGCAGAGCTGATGCCACGGATAGGCATAAGTGACCAAGCAGAGCTACCACCGCAGATGGGCAGAAGTGACCTGTTTGGTCCGCGGCATCAGTTGCCCAGGGAGGTTGTGGATACTTCTCCCTGGAGGTGTTTAAGGCCAGGCTGAATGAGGCCTTGAGCAACCTGCTCTAGTGGGAGGTGTCCCTGCCTATGGCAGGGGGTTGGAGCTGGATGATCCTTGAGGTCCCTTCCAACCTAAACCATTCTATGATTCTATGAAACAGACCTGCTGCTGTGGACCAGGGCAGGAGTCTCAGGATGCTTTTTGCTCTGCCACTCAGAACAGTAGAATTTGAAAGCATTTTTTTTCCATTAAAAAAATAAAACCAAATTAAAAATCCACAAAAATAGCAAGAGCAAGACCCAGCTTTCAGGAACATATAAACATCAGTGCCCGGGTTTGAAACTTGCAGCCCTTCAAACCCATAACATTTTATTTTCAAACATCTCCCCCTCCGCCCCCCTTGCCAAGAAGTTACATCTCCCCCCCTGCCCTCTCTTTAAATAAGCAGCCAGGGTAATGGCACGATGAACAAATTTCATTTCTTTCTGTCCAGCTTTTTCCATCTTTCAGGCAGCCTGCAGTGGGCCAGATGGCACCGCTGCAATTGCCAGTAAGTCAATACATCTGGCGGCATTCCTGAAATGACAAATCTGATGGATAGAGCCCTGGCTCCTATAACAAAGCCCCTTTTCAGAAGGCTCTCCCTGGTACTTGTCTGCTTTAAGCAAAACCTAATGTGTGAAAACAAAATAAAATTGAGCTCTTTCACCACCCCGCGCTAAGGTTTCGCTGGCAGTGTTTTTGTTAGCGCTGCTCCCCTCCCTGCCCTGCTGCCGGCCCCACGCTGCCCAGCGCTCTCGTTTTGGCACAAGGCTGGCTCTGTTCGAAGACCTCCCTCCTTGGGAGCTGCTAACAGTTCAGAGCAGGTTACAATAAACACTCTGGGCTCCTCTTGTCAGGAGCAGCAAGATTGTTTGGGAAATTGCCCTAGAATAGAATCATAGAATGGCTTAGGGAAGGGAACTCAAAGATCAACCAGTTTCAACCCCCTGCCAGAGGCAGGGACACCTCCCACTAGAACAGGTCACTCAAGAAGTCATCCAACCTGGTATGAACAGGAATTTAACCTTCAAGTTTTTGTCCTAAATACTTGAATGGAGGAGGAAGTACTTAGAGAATCATAGAATGGTTTACATTGGAAGGGACCTCAAAGCTCATCCAGTTCCAACCCCCTGCCGTAGGCAGGGACACCTCCCACTAGAACAGGTTGCTCATGGCCTCATCCAACCTGGCCTTGAACACCTCCAGGGAGGTTGTGAAGCACATTCTGTGATTCTGTCATCCACAACCTCCCTGGGCAATCTGTGCCAGTGTCTCACCACCCTCACTGCAAACAACTGCTTCATCACATCCACTTTCAATCTCTCCTCTGCCACTTTAAACCCATTCTTCTTCATCCTGTCATTACCAGACCTTGTCCATAGTCCCTCCTCAGCCCTCTTCTAGCCCTCATTCAGATACTGGAAGGCCACTCCAAGGTCTCCTGGAAGCCTTTGCATCCCCAGGTTGCAGAGCCCCAACTCTCTCAGCCTGTCCTCATAGCAGAGATGCTGCAGCCTGAAGGAGAGGAGGCTCAAGGGTGATCTCATTGCTGTCTACAACTACTTGAAGGGAGGTTGTAGCCAGGTGAGGTTGACCTCTTCTGCCAGGCAACCAGCAACAGAAGAAGACACAGCCTCAAGTTGTGCCAGGGGAGGTCTAGGATGGATGTTAGGAGGAGGTTGTTGGCAGAGAGAGTGATTGGCATTGGAATGGGCTGCCCAGGGAAGTGGTGGAGTCACCGTCCCTGGAGCTGTTCAAGAAAAACCTGGATGGGGCACTTAGTGCCATGGTGTAGTTGATTGAACAGGGCTGGGTGCTAGGTTGGCCTGGATGACCTTGGAGATCTCTTCCAACCTGGGTGATTCCATGAAGTACAAGGAGCTCTAGGAATGAGAGAATTAACCCAGAAAGCTCTGCTCTCTGGATCTTGCCATCACAGTTTGCTCATCGCCTGCAGTCCTCATTTCTTAATCATCATTAATTACTACATTAGATTGCAAGGCTAAATAATTTGGACTTTTAGAGTCCTTCAATCTCTCCAGGTTGCTTCTCTAGTCATCCCTGTCAGAAGACACTGTCTGTGGATAAATATGTTCCATTATCTCCACTCATTCTTATCAAGTGACATCTTTCCAATTGCCTCATTCTTCCACACGAGCTTTGCCTACCAACGTAATTGCTTCGCAGGCTTGAATCAGCTAACACCAGAACATTCTAAAATAGCACTAATGATCTGCAAAGCTAAAAATAGAGAGCACTTTGGGAGAAGCTTTCACCTATGGAGAACTCAAAGGACTCTAATTTGGAAATACAAAGTAGATTGGGATATGTTTTACAGTTGGGAATTCTTCCACACCTTCATCATGCAGAGATCCTGTCTTGATCTTCTGAACCCAAACCTTCCCTGGCCTTGTCACCCTGCTTGACTTGTTTCATGAGGAAGCACTGAAAAATTGCTCTGTTTTTGAATATTTATCTGTTGAGTCATGTGCTGAGCTTAAAGCACAGCAGTTGAGAGATTAATTAATCAACAGATTAAGTCACCTTTGCCATCTGGTACAAAGGCAAGGGAGAAAAAGGATAGCACAAGTAGCTATGTTTTGAAAGAGATTGTGCAAAAATAGAGTAAAAACCTCAAAGCTATCACTTTTGATGGCTTAGCACTAAGAGAAGTATGAAAAGTTCATGGTTTATGAGCTTTATTTTTTAAACTTGCCTTTAAATAGTGAGGTGACACAAATATGATGAGGAGACTGGAGCACTGCCTGATGAGGAGAGGCTGAGAGACCTGGGGCTGTTTAGTCTGGAGAAGAGAAGACTGAGAAGGGATGTAATAAATGTTTATAACTATCTGAGGGCTGGGCGTCAGGAGAGGATGGAGAGGCTCTGCTCACTTGATCCCTGGGATAGGACAAGGAGCAATGGATGGAAGCTGCAGCACAGGAGGTTCCACCTCATCACAAGGGGAAACTTCTTGACTGGAAGGGTTCCACAGCACTGGAACAGGCTGCCCAGAGAAGTTGTGTAGTCTCCTTCTCTGGAGACTTTCGAAGCCTTTCTGGATGTGTTGCTGTGTGACCTGAGCTAGATTGTATGGTCCTGCTCTGGCAGAGGGGTTTGATCTTTTGAGGTCCTCTCCATTCTGTATGCCTGCTTGCCTACTTTTAGGGGAAATCTGGAATTAGATGATCTTTAAAGTGATGAAGACAAGGGGCAGTGGGTGGAAGCTGAGGCACAGGAATTTTCATGTAAACATGAGGAGGAATTTTTTCCCTTATGAGGAGAGCCTGAAGGAGCTGGAATCTGCAGCTTGGAGAGAAGCCTAAGGGGACCCTCATCTGTAATTTATCAATATGTGAAGGGTGAGTGCCAAGAAGATGGACTTGGGCTCTGCCAGCACAAGGGGCACTGGGTGAAAGTTGAGGCACAGGAAGTTCCATGAAAACATGAGGATTTCCCCACACACACACCCCCAGAGGGTGACAGAGCACTGGAACAGGCTGTCCAGAGTGGGTGTGGAGTCTCCCTCTCTGGAGATACTCAAAGCCCTCCTGGATGTGCTCCTGTGTGATTTGCTCTAGATGGCCCTACTCTGGTAAGGGGGTGGGACTGGATGAGCTTTGGAGGTCCCTTTCAATCCCTAGCATTCTGTGATACTAAACCACATCCCTAAGCACGAAGTCCAGGCACTGCTCCAGGGACAGTAACTCCACTGTTAATAGAAATCAGTCCCAACTATATGTGATGTAGACATATTTGGTCTTTAAGGTCTGATATCAGTGTGGAGAACAGCAGGAAGCCCACTGCCATCTATTCCTAAAAACAGAAGAACATTTGGGAAGCTTGATGTGGGTTCTGGTACCTTGTGACAGGGATTCAGCATCATTATTAGTGAAGGCAATCAGTGTCTACCTTGTCCCACAAGACCATCTGCAAAGCTCTGAGGTCTTGACTCTAATTTTCCAGTCTGAATTGAGTTAGGCAAGTATGAGAAAGGCTTAAAAATCCTTAGACCTGTGCTCAGCAAGCAGAAGCACAGACAGAAGCTCTTGACGGTGAGGGTGGTGAGACACTGGCACAGGTTGCCCAGAGAGGTTGTGGAGCACAGAATCACCTCCCTGGAGGTGTTTAAGATCAGGTTGGACGAGACCTTGAGCAGTATGTCCTAGTGGGAGGTGTCCCTGCCTATGGCAGGGGGCTGGAACTGGATGACCTTTGAGGTTCCTTCCCATCTATACCATTCTATGATTCTATAACTGACACCCTTGGGTTTTCCTACCATTTGATCCACAAGCTTTTGTTCAATAAAAACTATGTTGCTGGAATCACAGCTTGGGTTTCTGCCTGCTTGGATTGATTTTGTTAGAGCTCTGAGTCCTCGATGCTTTTATCCCTGGCTTTCAGCAAATAGGACATGGCAGGTCACAGAGTCAGAATGTCAGGGGTTGGAAGGGACCTCAAAAACTCATCTGGTCCAGGCTCCCTGCCAGAGCAGGATCACCTAGAGCAGATCACAAAGGAACACATCCAGGTGGATCTTGGATATCTCCAAGAGAGGGAGACTCCACAACCCCCCTGGGCAGCCTGTTCCAGTGCTCTGTCACCCTGACAGGGAAAAAAAAAAATTCTTCCTCAGGTTCACATGGAATCTCCTATGCCTCATCTTCCACCCATTGCCCCTTGTCCCATCACAGGGCATCACCAAGAAGAGCCTGGCTCCAGCCTGCTGACGCTCACCCCTTACATATCTATAAACATAACCAGGTTTGACTCCCAGAGGCTGACATTTTGAGCTCTGGGGGGAGCAGCACACGCTAAGCTTGCAAGTGCTATCTCCTGCTCTCCCTCTACCTCCTCAGACGCAGAATGAATGTCCTGGATTCAGATATCCTCCATCACAGTGCTCCTTGGCACCTGCCACGCAGGTGTATCTGTGCCATAGACACGGTGTTATCAGTGCTGCTCAGGATAAAGAGGTCCTTTGTCCCTGGTGTAAAAGAAGGTTGGTGGATATGCAAGTATATATAAAACCATTTGCCAGAGGAGATAGAAATAAACCATGGCACATATGAACCCAGTAACCAAGTATGTGCTGGCTGGTTTGGGTTTAATTTCAAGAGAAAACAGAAAGCTGGAGATCATATCTAGACAAGAACAACCTGTGGCCATTACAAATAAAGGTGCTCTGCAAGGTCCATTAAGCATTGATCAAACCTTAGGTTAAGGGGAGAAAGGGGAACCACAGATCTAAGATTGTTTCAAGGGTGCATTTCATACTATTAAGAAATTGGAGACAGAGACAGGTCAGGCTGGGTTCTGTTTAATTTAAAAGATACTCATCTCATGCCTTAGAGGTCTCAGAAGGCTGAGAGTGTTTCTTGTAACACAGAGAGGAGAATTTCAGGGTGGAAAGAGGAAAAAAGCTCTGATCTGAGCCTAGTCTCCTCCACGTACCCAACCCCTCCACACTTCAACAGTGAGTTCTAGGATTATTCTCACAAATTTGCAAGCTGCTCACCTCCTAAAGATGTATTTATCCTTCCCTGTCAGTTGACTCACATCAGGGCACACTATACAATGCCTTTTGGGGCAAGTTCTGACTAGCTGCAGGAGCATTTTTCTTTCCCTGCTTCAGCATTTCTGTAACTCACACAGGCAGTGCCAGGCTGCAGAGGTGCCTGCACCCCTGCATCCTGCATTCCCCTGATCTGCTTTGCTCCCTAAGGGCTGCCCTACTCTCAGCCTGTGGTGGTTTGGGTGTTACCTGCCTCCACACAGTTTGGAAACCACCCAGACTAGACTCAGCAGGCTCTGGAAACTGAATGGAGCTTATATTTACAGCTTAGCTCAATATACAAGCAGATATTTACAGCACATACAGTTACAGACAGAAATAGACAAGGTAAAAGGTAATACAGAAACACAACAGCCCTCTCAGAAACCTGAGTCCCCAGGAGGGGCTCCCAACTGCCCAGAGAAGTGGTGGAGATTCCACCACTTCTCTAGGCAGCCCATTCCAATGTCAATCACTCTTGTTGTGAAGTACTTCCTCCTAACATCCAGCCTGAACTTGCCCTGGCACAGCTTGAGGCTGTGTCCTCTTGTTCTGCACCAGTGCCTGGCAGAAGAGACCAACCCCACCTGGCTACAGCCTCCCTTCAGGTAGTTGTAGACAGCAATGAGCTCTGCCCTGAGCCTCCTCTTCTCCAGCCTGCACACCCTCAGCCTCTCCTCACAGGGCTGTGTTCCAGGCCTCTCACCAGCTTTGTCACCCTTCTCTGGACACCTTCCAGCACCTCAATACCTTTCTTAAATGGAGGCACCTAGAACTGGACACAGGACTCAAGGAGTGGCCTAACCAGTGCTGAGCACAGTATTTAGTATCAAGTGCTGGCAGAGCAAAGGGTAACTTATCCAAGAGCTACCTGTCACCCAGGCCAGCTGGCACCTCGCTCACCTCCAGTCTCCACACAAAGCAGTCACTAAGTCAGGCTCCAGTTCACACAGCAGCCCACACCACCTCTGCTGGCAAAGCATTCAAGAGCTTAATCCAAATCCCAGTCAGACCCACAGGTCTCTGCACAGCTCCAATTCCACCTGACCAGGCTCAGTGACTGCAGCCCCTATTGAGCCTCCCATTCTCTGCAGTGACCTACCCAAGGTCTTCCCAGCACAGGCTGCACCAGCCCAGCTCTTTGCTCCACTGACTGAGAGAAATCATCCCAAAAACAGAGTCAGAGTGGAAAACATCACCTTTGAAATGGAAGGAGGTTTCCGTAGCACATTATCATGTAATGTAAACAGCAATGACACTAGAGACAGCAGAAGTTTGCAGCTGTATTATAAACTCTCTTCCACCCTTTCTGCCTAGGAGTAAGTCATCCAAACAAGCCCTGGCAGTTTTAACTGCTCAAGAAACTTTATGGCTGAGAGCTGTGTTGATGATTTACTGCTAGGTCCTCTTTCCCCCACCAAGCAGGCACTAAGGTAGGAAGATCATAATTGTTCCATAGAGGCAACAAGCGAGCACCCTGCCCTCCTCTTCTTCCTTCCTTTTCTTCTTCCTTCTTTCCCAGTAACCAGGGAGGTTATTCTTCCCCTGGACTCAACACTGGTCAGGCCACGACTTAAGTCCTGTGTCCAGTTCTGGGCTCCTTAAGTCAAGAGAGGTGTTGAGGTGCTGGAATGTGTCCAGAGAAGGGTGACAAAGCTGGTGAGAGGCCTGGAACACAGCCCTGTGAGGAGAGGCTGAGGGACCTGGAGTTGTTTAGCCTGGAGAAGAGGAGGCTCAGAGATGACCTCACTGCTGTCTACAACTACCTGAAAGGAGGTTTTAGCTAGGTGGGGTTGGTCTCTTCTCCCAGACAACCAGCAATAGAACAAGGGGACACAGTCTCAAGTTGTGCTGGGGGAAGTCTAGGCTGGATGTTAGGAGGAAGTTGTTGCCAGAGTGATTGGCATTGGAATGGGCTGCCCAGGGAGGTGGTGGAGTCCTCATCCATAGAGGTGTTCAAAAAAAGCCTGGCTGAGGCATTTAGTGCCATGGTCTGGTTGACTGGATAGGGCTGGGTGATAGGTTGGACTGGGTGATCTTGGAGGTCTCTTCCAACCTGGTTGATTCTATTCTATTCTCATGAGAACACTTGTTTTATAGCTCTTGTGAAAGAATGTGTGATGCCTGATTACAACACAGAGCTATAAATCCAACTCTTTAAAAACATAGCCTGCCTCTTTGTCTTTTATATGCTTAGCAATAAGACACCTGTTTTAATGAGCCAACCCTCTAGCTATGAGAACACAGGACTGCAGAGAGCATGAAGATGACACAGAGCATCCTGCTGCATCCTTGGGGTTTTTTTGCTGATCCGCTTTGGGTTTTGTTTAGATTGGAAGGGATCTCAAAGCTCCAACCTCCTGTCATAGGCAGGGACACCTCCCACTAGAACAGGTCACTCAAGGCCTCACCCAACCTGGCCTTGAACACCTACAAGGTGGTTGTGAAGCACAGAATCACAGAATGTGATTGAAGCAGGGCAACCTGTACCATTGCTCACTGCAAACAACTTCTTCCTAACATCCAGTTTAAATCTCTCCTATGAGAGTTTAAACCCATTCCTCCTCATCCTGTCATTACAAGACCTTGTCAACGTCCCTTCCCAGCCCTCTTGCAGCCCACTTCAGAAGGCCACTCTATGGTCTTCTCAAAGCCTTCTCTTCTCCAGGCTGCAGAGCCCAAACTTTCTCTGCCTGTCCTCACAGCAGAGCTGCTGCAGCCCTCTCAGCATCTTTGTGACCTCCTCTGGACTGGCTTCAACAGTTCCATGTCCTGCTTGTGTTGAGGGCTCCAAACTGCACACAGCACTCCAGGTGTGTTCTGAGGAGAGCAGAGCCAAGGGGCAGAATCCCTTCCCTTGCCCTGCTGCCCACACTGCCCTTGCTGCAGCCCAGCACAGGGTTGCTGTCTGGGATGCACTCACACTGCAGGCCCACCTTGAGCCTTTTGTCAACCAGCCCTGCTGGTGTCATGATGGATGCTGCCCTAACCCAGCATGTAGTTGATACTCAGAGTTGTTTATAAGCTTTAGCCCAGCCAGTTTCTGCTTTTGAAGCAGCCTGAGAACAAAGCCCAAAGCATGCCCTGGTGTGCTAAGGTGCTTCAAAAGATACTGAATCTCAAGAGCATTGCCTTAGTTGGTCAGAGGTGCAATTTGCAAGCCTCTCTTGTTTAATTAGTTTTAGGCTATGAATATAATACAGGACAAATAATTGTTTCTGTACTGTCTTAAGCAGGACACCACCAAAGGAGATGCAAACATCACTTCTAGACAAACAGGTGTATCATCAGAGCTAAAATCTGAGCAAATGGAACTCACCCAAAGTGATACCTCCAACCACCACTAAGATGTTCCCAAATCTCCACACAATCCTTGATCTGAACAACTCCACCCACAACTCACATCCCTCACGGTCTAGCCCTCAGTTCCTTGCTAATTCTGACACCAGAGTTCCTGAGAAGGGCACCAGTGGTGACTGTACCAATGCCACATCTCTCCAAGGTCACAGCTGCCATGGCAGGGGGATGCACTCAGGACATTCCACTCATCCCTCTCAACCTGCCTGGTAAATCCAAGGCTGAAGAGAACTCCCTGTACAGCTTAGGTTTCTCTTGCCCCAGGTCCTAGAGGTTTTAGCATTTGTTGCTCAGAAAAGACCATCTCCCTTTTCCCTTCCCCAGCTGCAAGGATGGCTGTTGGGTCATTCTGAACCATCCCATCAGTTGATGCTATTCTGCACTCCTAAATGATGAAATACAATGAGAACTTCAAAGATTACAGGAGAAACTTAATTCCTGTTCAAACTCAAGCCCACAGGCAGACACCAGCAGGTACACATCCTGCTGTCCCACAGGGAAACTTCTGGAGTTTAGCACTTTGCACAGGGAGCAACAAAAGCCAGGAAGTGACTAAGAGAGGAAGACCAATACTTAAGACCATACTCCCATCAATTCTCTTACTCTCCTAGACCAATATGTCTTGTTTCCAGCAACCAGAATTTAGACTTGAGAAGAATGGAAATTCCTACATTGAAATCCTACAGAAAAACTATGAAAGCAAACATAAATGCTGTAGCTGTGATGATAGAATAGAGTCAACCAGGTTGGAACAGACCTCCAAGATCATCCAGTCCAACCTAGCACCCAGTCCTATTCAATCAACTATAGCATGTCACTAATTGTGTGGTCCCTGTGGAGCTGGAGAAACAGAGGGAAAAAAATAAGGAGGGCATCATACTTAACATGCCTATTCCCACTCCCAGCAAAAGGCAGCTCAGAGAAACCTCAGACAAAACCCTGCACACTTAGACAACTTCATGGGTGGCCTAGGGAGGAATGGAAGGAAGTGATGAAAAATAAGATGCCAGATTAGGTGATAGGATCAGAGAATCAACCAAGTTGGAAGAGATCTCCAAGCTCATCCAGTCCAACCTAGCACCCAGCCCTGTCCAGTCAACTAGACCACAGCACTCAAAGTCCAAATTATTTAACCTTGCAATCTACTGTAGTCATTAATTATGATTAAGAAATGAGGACACAGGTGATGAGCAAAACATGATGAGAAGATCTGGAGAATAAAGCTCCTTCTGGGTTAATTTTCTCATTCCTAGAGCTCCTTATATTTCATAGAATCATGGAATCAACCAGGTTGGAAGAGTCATCCAAGATCATCCAGGCCAACTTATCACACAGTCCTGTCCCATTAACCAGACCACGGCACTAATTGCCTCATCCAGGCTTTTCTTGAACACCTCCAGGGATGGGGACTCCACCACCTCCCTGGGCAGCCCATTCCAATGCCAATCACTCTCTCTGCCAACAACTTCCTCCTAACATCCAGCCTAGACCTCCCCTGGCACAGCTTCAGACTCTGTCCCCTTCTTCTGTTGCTGGTTGCCTGGCAGAAGAGACCAACCCCACCTGGCTACAGCCTCCCTTCAGGGAGTTGCAGACAGCAGTGAGAACTGCCCTGAGCCTCCTCTTCTGCAGGCTGCACACCCCCAGCTCTCTCAGCTTTCCCTCACAGGGCTGTGTGCCAGGCCTTTCACCAGCCTTGTTGCCCTTCTCTGGACACATTCCAGCACCTCAACATCTCTCAGAACTGGACACAGCACTCAAGGTGTGGCCTGACCAGTGCTGAGCACAGGGGCAGAATAACCTCCCTTGTCCTGCTGGCCACACTGTTCCTGATCCAGGCCAGGATGCCACTGGCTCTCCTGGCCACACTAAATTGCCTATAAGCATCTTTGTGAAGCTCTTCCCCACATGAATTAGAGCCCAATCTTAACCAGCCTGTATATAGTTTGTGGGCAGGGCTTTTCAGAGGTAGAAGTAACTACATGTTTTTGCAATTCCTGCCTCATTAATTGCCCCAACTAATGCAGTATTTTTCAGTACTAGAGGAGAAAAGGAAGAAAATACTGCTCTGCCCATAGCAGGCAAAACTGCAGAAGAAGCCAACCAACACCCACACATCTGCTTTGGGGGTTTCCCACCAGCCTTCGTTGCTGAGTAAAAACTTTTCATTTCAGTTCAAAATATTTCAGCTCAGCTTCTGAAAAGTGGAAAAAAAAAGAAGAAATGTCCTTTTTCCACCCTCTGTTTTCAGATTTTTCTTCTCTCTCCTGTCATTAAGTTCCTTCTCCAGAAAGAATGAAGTAATGTGAGATATTAGAAACACAAGGAGAGGCTGTTTTAGTTCTTTACTGCTGTAACTTAATACTTGTAACATTTTCTCTAACTAATAAGACAGTGTAGAAGTGGAATAGAAGAAACCTCCTTAATCTCTTGTTTGGAAGACTTTTGAAAGTCAAGCAGTCTGTGCTGATACCTACAAGGAAGATACCATCCCTCAGATAGCCTTCACAGAACACTCAAAAGAAGTATTCAACCCTATTTATTTGGAAGTGCTCCAGCTGACTATTTTATTCAATGAAGTTTTCATTCAGCTCTACACAGCACAGAGGGAGGTCTTGGGGGAACAGCTTGTTTATTTTTCCATTCATTGTGACAAATCTCTGGCTACAAGATGGATTTTGCTGTTGATATTAACAATTTATGTTTCAGATACACACTGCAGCCTGAGAATCACAGAATCAACCAGGTTGGAAGAGACCTCCAAGATCATCCAGTCCAACCTAGCACCCAGCCCTAGACAATCAACCAGACCATGGCACTAAGTGCCTCATCCAGGCTTTTCTTGAACACCTCCAGGGACGGAGACTCCACCACCTCCCTGGGCAGCCCATTCCAATGCTAATCACTCTCTCTGCCAACAACTTCCTCCTAACATCCAATCTAGACCTCCTCTGGCACAACTTCAGACTGTGTCCCCTTGTTCTGTTGCTGGTTGCATAGCAGAAGAGACCAACCCCCATCTGGCTACAACCTCCCTTCAAGGAGCTGTAGAGCAATGAGGTCTGCCCTGAGCCCCCTCTTCTGCAGGCTGCACACCCCCAGCTCCCTCAGCCTCTCCTCACAGGGCTGTGCTCCAGGCCCCTCATCAGCTTCGTCGCCCTTCTCTAGACACATTCCAGTACCTCAAAGTCTCTCTTGAATTGAGGAGCCCAGAACTGGACACAGTCCCCAAGTTGTGGCCTAATCAGATCACTGTTAGAGGGAGCATGCACAGCCTTCTGAGTTGACATTTGCACCCAGATCAGGCTTTTGGCTGTGGTACACCACATCTGCTCATATGAAGGAATGGCTAATGATGTGCACAATGGTGCTAAGCCTCACACCTGTAAGAACAGGATTGTTGTACTTGTATTTGCTCTTATCTCCTACCACACACCCCTTTTTTACTGTATTTGTATATAAACACATTTGTATATAAACTATATTTGTAAATATACACACACACACACATATATATATATATATAGTATTAGTGATCATAGGGCTGGAGCTCCTCTCCTACAAAGAGGGACAGAGAGTTGAGGCTGTTCAGTCTGGAGAAGAGAAGGCTCCAAGGTGACCTTATTGTGGCTTTTCAGTATCTGAAGTAGGCTACAAGAAAGTCACTGAGGGACTTTAGGGTGTCAGGTAGTGACTCCCACTGAGGGGAGTGGGTCCAAGATAGAGGACAGCAGATTGAGATTAGACATTAGGAAGGAGTTCTTCAGCATGAGGGTGGCGAGATGCTGGCGCAGGTTGCCCAGGGAGGCAGTGGAAGCCTTATCCCTGGAGGTGTTTAAGGCCAGGCTAAATGAAGCTCTAGACAGCCTGGTCTAGTGCAAGGCATCTTTGGCCATGGAAGAAGTTTGGAGCTAGATGATTCTTGAGGTCCCTTCCAGCCCTGACAATTCTGGGGTTCTATATAAATACATACATATATGTACATACACTCTACATAGAATCACAGGATAGTTTAGGCTGAAAAGGACTTCAAAGATCATCTAGTTCCAACCCCCCCCTCCCCCACTATAGATAGTGACATCTCCCACTAGAACAGATCACTCAAGGCCTCATCCAACCTGGTCCTGAACACCTGGGCAACCTGTGCCAGTGTCTCACCACCCTCACTCTCAAGAACGTCTTCCTAACATCTGGACTCCCAAGTCAGCCACGTAGAAAGTCAAGCCTCCTGCATTAATAGATTGAGCTTTAGCCAAAAGAAATGCCAAGAATTTCAGGGGAAAAAAAATATAATTCTGTTTCAAAAATGTGCAAAGAAATCAGAATTCATTGTTCAAGGAGCCAGGACTAGCTTCAGGCTTGGAGATGCCATAAGGAAAGAAGAACCATCACAGGCTGGGTAAAAGCAGCATGCCTGCTAGGAGGGGAAGCCACGAAAGTAAACTAAGGTTCTCTCATTACAAAATTATTTAGAACAATAGAATCAGTCAGGGTTGGAAGAGACCACGAGGATCATTCAGTTCCAACCCCCCTGCCATGGGCAAGGACACCCTACCCTAGATCAGAGCCTCATCCAGCCTGGCTTTGCACACCTCCAGGGATGGAGCCTCAACCACCTCCCTGAGCAGCCCATTCCATGATCTCACCACTCTCATGAGTTCTTGTTTGAGCAATGGTTAGTTTCAATTTACCTGCCTATGATGGTTTGGGTGTTACCCACCCCCCACACTTTCGAAATCACCCAGCCTAGACTCAGCTGGCTCTGGAAATTGACTGAAGCTTATATTTACAGCTTAGCTCAATATACCAGCAGATATTTACAGTACATGCAGTAAATAGACAGAAATAGACAATACAGAAACACAACAGCCCTCCCAGAAACCTGAGTCCCCAGGAGGGGCTTCCAACTGTCCATTCACTTTCCTCCTACCCCTCTCAACCTTACCCCAGTCCCAAGGAAGAATGGAGGCTCGGCCAGGGGGTTAGGAAGCAAAGTGGATTAATCAGAGAGATGACAGAGAGGGGTGAGGTTAGAGATGCAGCTCAGCCAGTTCCCCAGCAGAAGTAGTTGTGTCTTATCTATGTTTTGATTCTTGTTTTCATACATCTCAGCAAGCCAATGAGTGAGGTAGACATCAGCCTTGTTTTCCTTCCACAGCCTATAATCTAGTTCTTCTCACCAAAACATTCTAGCTAGGCTCAAACTAGCACACTGCTTAAGGTTTCAAGGGCTGGGTGTACTCCCAACACAAGGTGTACCAGCCTCAAAAAGCCATCCCTCAAGCACAGCCAGCTGAGGGCTTTCCACATTCATCAGCTGAGCTTTTCTGACTTGGGCTGCACAACTTCAAACCAGAAAGTCTCATAACTCTGGTATTAGCCTGGATCTGCAACCTTTAAAAGCTGAGTGTCACTTCCTGCATCCCACCACCTTTCACAGCATACACTTGACTTGTGCTGCTGCTGTCCACTGAGGCAGCCTCGAGTACATTTCTGGCTCCCAAGGAAAACACTCTGGAGTGGGCGTGCTTCCTCCAGATTGTGTTGTGCTTCCAGATAAGCCAAACAGAAAACAAAGAGCACATTTATAAGCAACTGGAATAGCAACTTCTGAGGTTTCCAATGCCTGAGTTTAAAGCAAAGTGGATATTAATGACAAACAGCCACTTTCTTTCTTAGCAGCTGTGCCATTGCTTTCTGCTGGATGGATCGAGGAGGACAGACCTTGCTGATAACAATGGGTTTGGCCACAGCTCTGCTTGTGGTGTCAGACGGTGAGGTGGAAGTCAGTAACACTGCAGGGCACATCTGCTGTAGGAAATGTAACCTGGGTAAATGACCTGTATATCTATTTCCTAAGTAAAGGGGATACTGGAAAGTAGCAAACCTGGTATCAGAGCTCCACAAAGCTTTCCAAGAAGCTGGTCCAGTTGGAGTGGAACATTAAGTGGGTAAGATGTGCTTGGCAGGACACTCTAAATGGAAGCAGATCATGCTTCTACCTATGCTGGATAAAGCCTTCCATTTAAAAGGAGTCTAACAAGCTTCTCTCATAAAAAAAAAACCTCTCCCACCTCTGATGATTGCATAAAGCTTCTGATACTTGGCAAGCAGAGCATCTTTGAGTTAGAAAAGGACCTTTTCTTTGTCTCAAATTCTTTCTTGCTTTGTGTTGATATGAAATTGTTAAAAGTCTCCCTTTCCTTTCTCCAACCTGCCAAAATAGCAATTAAAAGCAAAAAGGTGGCTGATTAAAATCTCAAAGCAATAAAAAGTTTGACAGGATTTTAGCTTTAAGTGGTAGGCTCTGCAAGTTAAACCATTTGTTTTCAATTCCATCACCTAGAGCATACTACCTAAGAGCAGCCTGCAACACTCAGAGTAGATTAAGAGCGCAGAATTGTGCACCTAGAGAGGCTACAGTCAGATCTGGGTTGTTTCGGGTTTTGAAAGGAAGGAGAAAAATAACATCAGAAGTTCTTAGAACCTTACTTTACAGTGAGGTTGTGTAGGCTAACCTGCCAACAGCTGAACACTTGAGGCAGCACAGGAATTAGGGCCAGTGAGACTCCACAGGCTCTTTGGCAAGGGCTAAGTCTGTACTAGCACTAACAGAAAGGGCAGGGGGTTACTGCATTACTTTTTTTCCCCCAGCATAAAAGCTTGGGCAATGCTAGAATTGCCCCTCTGGACCAGCTACTGGCTCGTCAAGGTGAGAATACAAGAAGTGGCCTCTGGAGAAATACTGTCGAAGTTGTCCCCACATCAGTGTTAGCACCACCAATGCTGTAGCAGTTGTCTGGTGACAGACAACAAATCAAGCAAGGACTGATGTAGGAATTTCTAGAATTGCTGCAGAAATGCTTTCCCTGAAGCATTCATCTAGTGAGAAACACCTCCAGAATCCTGGGGTGGATTAGAAGGGCTGTGGTTATTAGGTCAAGAGAGGTTCTCATGCCCCTCTACTCTGCGCTGCTGAGCCTGCATCTGGAGTACTGCGTCTGGTTTTGGGGNCTCTACTCTGCCCTGCTGAGCCTGCGTCTGGTTTTGGGGCCCCCAGTTCAAGGGGGACACAGAACTGCTTGAGAGAGTCCAGCACAGAGCCACAGAGATGATGAAGGGAATGGAATATTTCTGTTACAAAAGGAGCCTGAGGGAGCTGGGGCTGTGCTGCTTGGAGGAGACTGAGAGGTGACCTCAGTGGTTATAAAGATGGGCAGGTGAGTGTCAGGAGGCTGGAGCCAGGCTCTGCTGGGTGATGCCTGATGACAGCACAAGGGGCAATGGGTGGAAGCTGAGGCATAGGAAGTTTCATGGAAACATGAAGAGAATTCCCACACACACACCTCATGAGGGTGCCAGAACCCTGGAATAGGCTGCCCAGGGGGTTGTGGAATCTCCCTCTCTAAGGATATTCAAAAGCCACCTGGATGTGTTCCTGTGTGATCTGCTCTGGATGATTCTGCTCTGGCAGGGGGATTGGACTGGATGAGCTTTGGAGATCCCTTCCAGCCCCTGACATTCTGTGATCTTTGGATCCACAGTTGTGCTGGACCTGTTCCTGGAGCTCAGAACTGATTTTGGATCCACACACCTCCACAGATGAAGAGCAGTATGACCAGGAGCACTTCTTTGCATGACCCAGGCAAAAGAAAGTTCATAGAAGTCAAACAAGTGACTCCTTGACCATTGCCAGGTAAAACTTCACCTACATGAGCAGACACAAGCTATGAAAACTCCACAGTCACATGCTGGAGAGCAACAGTGCTGTCCTAAGTCAGATGCAAAGCAAAAAGAGATGAGAAAGAAAAGCTAAGCCACAAACTGACTCTTCTATTTATGCTACAAGCTGTCTTCATCCAAACCAGTACAGAAGCTTAAATCTCCTGATTTAGGGATCCTTTTTTTTCCCAACAGGCTGGGGACAGAGTGGGTGGAGAGCAGCCAGGAAGAAAGGGATCTGGGGGTATTGGTAGATAGTAGCTGAACATGAGCCAGCAGTGTGCCTGGCAATGGCATCCTGGCCTGGATCAGGAACACTGTGGCCAGCAGGACAAGGGAGGTTATTCTGTCCCCTGTACTCAGCACTGGTGAGGCCACACCTTGAGTCCTGTGTCCCATTCTGGGGTCCTCAATTCAAGAGAGATGTTGAGGTGCTGGAACATGTCCAGAGAAGAGCGACAAAGCTGGTGAGGGGCCTGGAGCACAGCCCTGTGAGGAGAGGCTGAGGGAGCTGGGGGTGTGCAGCCTGCAGAAGAGGAGGCTCAGGGCAGACCTCTTTGCCATCTACAACTACCTGAAAGGAGGCTGTAGCCAGGTGGGGTTGGTCTCTTCTGCCAAGCACCCAGCAACAGAAGAAGGGGACACAGTCTCAGGTTGTGCCAGGGGAGGTCTAGGCTGGATGTTAGGAGGAAGTTGTTGCCAGAAAGAGTGATTGGCACTGGAATGGGCTGCCCAGGGAGGTGGTGGAGTCCCCATCTCTGGAGGTGTTGAAGAAAAGCCTGGATGAGGCACTTGGTGCCATGGTCTGGTTGATTGGCTAGGGCTGGGTGCTAGGTTGGACTGAATGATCTTGGAGGTCTCTTCCAACATGGTTGATTCTATAGCAAGCACAAACCACTGCAGCAGCTGTGCTCCTTTGCCCAGTTAATTAAGTGAGTCAAAAATCCTCTTGCTCCAAGGTGAATAAACTCAAGCCATAAGTAAAGCCCTGCTTAAATATTGACAGAGAATGCTATATTCTCTACTGCCCACTGTTTTGTTAGCAATTAAAGTATTAGCTAACCAGGCACATGTACATAGCTGGATGGAGAAACCTCACATTTCTGAACAGCTTCCCAGTTTCAGGAGTCAAAATGACCTTTATCTTGCCAATGTTAACAAATTTAGATTGAGTACACAGATAGCAAATTCTTTGCATGATTTATCAACGAGGTAATGCTGATTTCTCTGCCCCTGCAATTTGTAGGCTCTGTTTTTACTAGGCACTGAACGAAGGAACCTGTCAAGCAGATGACAATGTTGAAGATTGATAGCCTGCTTGAGGATTTTTCCCCCACCTTGGTTTGTTTCCCCATAAAATAACCTGGGGATGCCTTGATAACTGGAAAGGACACACCAGATCTCCACACAGATCAGACAGGTAGTAGGCAGTGTGAGCTTGCAGCACAGAAGGCCAATGGCATCCTGTATCAAAGGACGCATTGTCAGCAGATCCAGAGAGGTGATTCTGCCACCTTGCTCTGCTCAGACCTCACCTGGAGCACTGCATCCAGCTCCGGAGCCCTCAATACAGAAAGGACACGGAGCTGATAGAGCAGGTCCAGAGAGGCCACAAAAATGATCAGGGGATTGGAACACCTCCGCTAGGAGAACAGGCTGAGGGAACTGGGGGTGTGCAGCCTGGAGAAGAGAAGGCTCCAGGGAGACCCAATAGCAGCCTGACAGTACCTGAAGTGGGCCATGAGGAGGCTGCAGGAAGACTGTTTGCAAAGGCCTGCAGGGACAGGACAAGGGCAATGGCTTCAAACTAGAGCAGAGCAGATTTCAACTGGATGTGAGAAACAGGTTCTGCACCAGGATAGTGGAACACAAACAGGTTGACCAGAGAGGTGATTGAAGCTTGAGAGGGCTCTGGGCAACCTGATCTAGCTGACTACGTCCCTGCTGACTGCAGGGAGGGTTGGACAAAATGACCTTTTGAGGCCCCTTCCAACCCAGACTCTTCTGATTCTGTGGTTCTGTATTACTGGTCAGAAAGGTGGGGAACAGGTTGCCCAGAGAGGTGGCTGTAGCCCCATCCCTGGAAGTAGGTAACTATTCAAGGTGAGGCTGAACAGGGCTGTGGGCAACCTGATCTAGTTGAGGATGTCCCTGATGACTGCAGAGGGGGTTGGACTGGATGAGCTTTGGAGGTTCCTTCTAACCCAGCCCATTCTGTGCGATTCAACCAAGACATGGCAGAAGACACAAAGTGAGCTCTGGGGCAAGCGCAGTGCTGGCTCATATGCATGCATGATTTGGATGTGTCAGCATATAAAGATGCACTGAAGCTCTCCTTTGACAGGCACACCAACAGCAAAGCTCTAGTAACAAGTGGCATATGGATGTTAGGAGTAAGTTCTTGCCAGAGAGAGTGATTGGCATTAGAATGGGCTACCTAGGGAGGTGGTGGAGTCACCATCCCTGGAGGTGTTCAAGAAAAGACTGGATGGGACACTTAGTGCCATGGTCCAGTTGATTGGACAGGGCTGGACTGGATGATCTTGGTTGGATGGGTTGGACTGGATGAGCTTGGAGGTCTGTTCCAACCTGGTTGATTGCGTGATTCTGTGCTATCTAACCTTGCTCACGATGCCAAGGAAAGGCAGGCATAAATAACACTTCTATCCTGGTAAAAATAGAGTTGCTAAGGCAAGTTCTCTCAGCAGCATTGCAAGCTCTCCTGTCTCTTTGCCTGCTGGAACAGGCTGTGTCCCTGACTCTCATTTCTCTGAAAACTCAGAACTACTACTTTTTTAAATTAACCAAACACAGATTTGTCTAAAAGAAATCATTGAAGTGCACAACTCCCCCACTCCAGCTGCGAGGTCAGGAGGTCAGACACAAGCTCCCTCCCACTTCCCCAGCTCTGGATTGAAATATCATTAGCAAATTACAGGCTAAAAGGAGCACACACGATGGCTTTATAACTGCTACTTGAGCATTGCACCAGAGCTGTTGCCTTGCACAGGTTAGCTCAAATCTGAGGCTACCAGGAGGAGCTCAGATTCGTGCTTATCACGCTTGTGAGAAGCACATACCCGCACCCTCTGGGCTGGGGCTTAGGTGACAGGATGATTTACTGCACCAGCTTTTCTGCCTGCAGCAGAGATGGCCTGTCCCCCAGGAACCATAAATTTGCCATTCCTCTTTTCCTATCCATTTGTCACAGCAAAAGAACCACTGCTCACTCACAGGATCACAGATGTTAGGGTTTGGAAGGGACCTCCAGAGATCATCAAGTACAATCCCCCTGCCACAGCAGGATCTCAGAATCCAGCTTAGGTCACACAGGAACACATCCAGACAGGGCTGGAAAGGCTCCAGAGGAAGAGACTCCACAACCTCTCTGGGCAGCTTGTGCCAGTGCTCTGGGACCCTTAAAGAACTTCTTGCTCATGGTGAGGTGGAACTTCTGTGCTGTATTTGCCACCCATTGCCCCTTGCCCTATCCCAGGGCACAAATGAGAAGAGTTTATCCCCTCCCTCCTAACCTCCAGCCCTCAGATGTTTATAAACATTGATCAGATCCCCTCTCAGTCTTCTCTTCTCCAGTCCAAGAAGCCCCAGGTCCTTTAGCCTCTACTCACAGGGCACTGCTCCAGACCCTTCAGCATCTTCGTAGCCCTCCCTTGGACTCTTTCAAGTAGACCCCTCTTTAAAATAAGGAAAGAAAACCCAATGCTTTTAAATCTTAACACTTGCAGTTCAAAACCATCTGGTCTGACTTTGGGTTGGCATTAGGGGAGCTACAATAAATTTGGGGTCATATTTGAATGTTTCTGAAGGCTTAAAAAAAAACCAAACCCACAATTTGTGGGAAATATCCACCACAAAAGCAGGCAGGCACAGTTTGCATTCCAATTTAACTGCAAGTTGTCCTAATTCCTAGCCTGTGTTCCAGAAGCCAGTTCAAGAATATCAATCAATAAATTAGCACCTAAATAGAACAGAATCAACCAGGTTGGAAGTGACCTCCAAGATCATCCAGTCCAACCTAGCACCCAGCCCTGTCCAGTCAACTAGACCATGGCACCAAGTGCCTCATCCAGTTTTTTCCTGAACACCTCCTGGGACAGTGACTCCACCACCTCCCTGGGCAGCCCATTCCAATGCCAATCACTCTCTCTGTGAAGAACTCCCTCCTAACATCCAGCCTAGACCTTCCCCAACAAAACTTGAGACTGTGTCCCCTTGTCCTGTTGCTGGTTGCCTGGGAGAAGAGACCAACCCCAGCTGGCTACAACCTCCCTTCAGGTAGTTGTAGAGAGCAATGAGCTCTGCCCTGAGCCTCCTCTTCTCCAGGCTAAACAACCCCAGCTCCCTCAGCCTCTCCTCATGGGGCTGTGCTCCAGGCCCCTCACGAGGCCTCAAATGTAAACACCGATGTGGTGGAAGGTCCACATTATGCCTAGAACACATATCCATCCAAATACCCACCTTGCCCCCCCTTCCCACTTCTTCTTCCCGGGTGGGAGAAGCAGGAAAGCAGACAAAAGCTTTGTCGCCTCTCAGTCTCTCACCGACTCCATATTGGGCCTTGTTTTCCAGCTTGCTCTGTGATAAACACAGGTCAGGATCCTGGGCCTGTGCATCTGCGTTTTTTTGGAGCAGTACCTCAGGATTGGTTCCAGGGGTGGTTTTACCTGCTGCTGTTGGTCGAAGACGCTGGCCAAAACGCTTCGAACCCTAGCAAACTGCTTGTGTGCTGCTGCTTTCGGTTTGTTCGCCACCTGTTTGCCTTACGGCCTCTGTGCGCCACCGCCCTTTGCATCGCGCCTAAGCGGGGACTGGCCGACGGCAGGCGGCCCTAGCCCTGACCCTGCCTGATCGAGCCCAAACAGAGGTAACGACCCAGCAACGAGTTTCGACACGGGGACTTGCCTGATCGAGCCCAAACACAGGTAACGACCCAGCAACGAGTTTCGACACGGGGACTTGCCTGATCGAGCCCAAACACAGGTAACGACCCAGCAACGAGTTTC
>WAAF01009130.1:0-10570 GCA_013400475.1 Tricholaema leucomelas | reverse complement strand
GTAACGACGCGGCAACGAGTTCCGCCATCGGGACCTGCCGCCCCGCCGCTCCAGCCCGAGGGCCGACTCCTTGCCGTACACCGCACTCAATCGGGCAGCTCCAGCCCGCAAACCAGGACCCTGCTTTGCCCAGGTGGCTGCTGACCACCTGATGACTTCCCGAGCGCCGCGGGAGACCTCTCTCGTGTCCGTGGGCCCTCTCAGACCGCGTGCTCAATCGGGACTGAACGAGCAGCACGGCTCCATCACATCATTACCACCTGCAGTCCACCTCTATGTAGATTCCCTGCTTATGCTTTTGTAGTGCAAATATTGAGACTGTTGACCAGCGAGTACCCGAACTCTCTTTACTCAACGTTGTAAAGGTTTATGCTTAACCTTTCAGTGGCAGTTTGTGCTGCAAGGCTCTCCAGTTAGAAACCCTTCTAAACATTCTCCCTGAACCATTTAATTTGACTGTATAGATACAGTCTGCAAAAGAGTTTTACCAACTGCATCACAGAATCTGTCTGTGTAAATTGTATATAAGTCTGGAGAAGTTTTCTTTGTATAATTAACTACTTCATAATTTTTTACATTGGCCTCATTACCATTGACTCCTAACCCAGACTCAAACCCCTCCTTAACAACCAAATGCCAAGTTGCTTCAGGACATCACTAAACACAGGGCCTTTTTAATGAGGAATGTACCTTAAGAGCAAGGAGAGCTGAGAGAGTGACTGAAACAAGTACTAAAAAGAAATACCACAGTGTCAGCCAGGTCGGATGCCAGGAACTTAGCAACATAAAGTCACTGCTGCACTAGAGAAGAACACCTGTTTGCAGGGCTTTAGGAAGCAAAGACACATGCACAGAATCACAGAAACCTCCCTGGGCAACCTGTGCCAGTGTCTCACCACCCTCACTGTAAACAACTCCCTCATGTCTAGTCTAAATCTGCCCTCTGCCAGTTTAAACCATCACCCAAATGAAAGAGATTCATCTATGTTCAGGCTCATACAAATGCTACATGATGATCTGGAGCAGGGGATTGAGTGAAGCATCAGTAAGTTTGCAGATGACACCAAGCTAGGAGCAGGTGTTGATCTGTTGGAAGGTAGGAGAGCCCTGCAGAGGGATCCCAGAAAGCCTGGATGGGTGAGCAGAGGCCAATGGGATGAGATTGAACAAGGCCAAGTGCAGGGTTCTGCACTTTGGCCACAACAACCCCAAAGAGCACTACAGGCTGGGGACAGAGTGGCTGGAGAGCAGCCAGGAAGAAAGGGACCTGGGGGTACTGGTGGATAGTAGCTGAACAGGAGCCAGCAGTGTGCCCAGGGGGCCAAGAGAGCCAATGGAATCCTGGCCTGGATCAGGAACAGTGTGGCCAGTAGGACAGGGGAGGTTATTCTGCCTCTGTACTCAGCACTAGTCAGGCCACACCTTGAGTGCTGTGTCCAGTTCTGAGAGATGTTGAAGTGCTGGAACGTGTCCAGAGAAGGGCAACAAGGCTGGTGAAAGGCCTGGCACACAGCCCTGCGAGGGAAGGCTGAGGGAGCTGGGGGTGTGCAGCCTGGAGGAGGCTCAGGGCAGACCTCATTGCTGTCTTCAACTACCTGAAGAGAGGCTGCAGCCAGCTGGGGTTGGTCTCTTCTCGCAGACAACCAGCAACAGAAGAAGGGGACAGAGTCTGAAGCTGTGCCAGGGGAGGTCTAGGCTGGATGCCAGGAGGAAGTTGTTGCCAGAGAGAGTGATTGGCATTGGAATGGGCTGCCCAGGGAGGTGGTGGAGTCCCCATCCCTGAAGGTGTTTAAAAGCAGGCTGGATGAGGCTCTCAGTGCCATGGGTTAGTTAATCAGAAGAGTTAGGTGATAGGTTGGTCTCTTCCAACCTGGTTGATTCTGTGATGGGGGCTGCAAAAAGGCTGGGCTCAGCCTTAGCACTCTTCCCCAGCAAGGCTCACTAAAGCCAGAGCTGCAGAAAGCCTTGGCAATGCAGCAGCAGAGCCCTCCCATCACACTGGCACAGTAGACAGCCAGTTTCCACCCCCTCCCAGATGGAATAGTCAATACAAAGGATTTGGCTTTGCTCTCACTCTTCCCCAGTGTAAATCAATAGCAATTTCATTAAGAGTATAATGAGCCATTAAGAGTCAGGATGGGGCTGCCAGGATATACACAGCAGAAATAGAACATAACATAATCACATAACACAGCCCTTGGAAGTTAAACATTGGCTACCATTTATAACAGCAGGACAGCTCATCTGGGGATGGCTGCCAGACCAAACCTCTCGATGTATTCCTAGAGAGCATTGGACAAGGTGGGGGGAAGCTTACAACAAAATCATAGAATGGTTTAGATTGGAAGGGACCTCAAAGCTCAGCCAGCTCCAGTCCCCTGCCATAAGCAGGGGCACCTTCCACTACAACAGGTCACTGAGGGTCTCATCCAGTCTGCCCTTGAACACCTCCAGGTGTTCACACATTCTGTGATTCTGTGCTCCACCACCTCCCTGGGCAAACTGTGCCAGTGTCTCACCACCCTCACTGCAAGGAACTTCTTCCTAACATCCACTTTCAATCTCCCCTCTGACACTTTAAACCCATTCCTCCTCATCCTCTCATTACAAGACCTTGTCCATAGCCCCTCCACAGCCCTCCTTTAGCCCACTTCAGATATTGTAAGCCTATTCCAAGGTCTTCTCAAAGCTTTCTCTTCTCCAGGCTACAGAGCCCCAACTTTCTCAGCCTGTCCTCAGAGCAGAGCTGCTGCAGCACTCTCAGCATCTTCATGGCCTCCTCGGGACTGGCTCCAACAGTTCCATGTCCTTCTCGTGTTGGGGGCTCCAGAACTGCACACAATACTCTAGGTGGGGTCTGAATAGAGCAGAGCCAAGGAGCAGAATCCCCTCCCTTGCCCTGCTGCCCACACTGCTCTTGCTGCAGCCCAGCACAGGGTTGCTGTCTGGGCTGCACTCACCCTGCAGGCTCATGTTGAGCTTTTCATCAACCCAGACCCCCAGGTCCTTTCCTCAGGGCTGCTCTCAGCCATTCCCCACCCAGCTTGGAGTTGTGTTTGGGATTGCACCCACCCAGGTGCAGGACAAAATACAACCATCAATTAAAAAGAGTATAAGCAATAACACCTGACTTAGCCAGGAAAGGGGCCCAAGCAATGCCTGACCAGCAGTACATTCTGGATAGCCTGAGTGACACAGCTGGTGACACCAATACTTAGACCTGATCCCTTAGAAACAGATCAGAGAAGCTGTTCTCCAAGACCATTTGCTGCCTGTGGCTTCGCAGAGCAGCTGGGGGACTAAACCACAGCTACTGCCAACTGCCACAGAAGCCACAGTGCTCAGCCTCCAGCGACTGGCACTAATCAAACTCCATTTTTCTTCAGCACATGTTAACAGAATGACCTGCTAGGAACCTAGCAACATAAAGTCATTGCTACACTAGAGAGAAATTCCTGTTTGCAGGGCTTTTGGAAGCAAAGACACATGCACAGAATCACAGAAACAGCCAGGCTGGAGAAGCCCCTCAGGATCACCAAGTCCAACCTAGAACTCTGCTCTACAAGATTCACCTTAAACCATATCCCCAAACACCACATCCAAACCACCCTTAAACATACCCAGGGTGGGTGACTCCACCACCTCCCTGGGCAGCTCATTCCAGTCCCTGAACACTCTCTCCATGAAAAACCTTTTTCCTAATGTCCAATCTCAACCTCCCCAGCCTCAGGCTGAGGCCATCCCTCCTTGTTCTGTCTCCAATTCCCTGTGAGAGGAGACCAGCAGCAGCCCCTCCACAATGTCCCTTCAGGTAGCTGCAGACAACAATGAGGTCTCCCCTCAATCTCCTCTTCCTCACACTAACCATCCCCTGCTCCTCAGTCACTTCTCATAAGAGTTATTCTCCAGATCCTTCCCCATTAATAGAGCTTGCTTAAGAAAAAAGACTTTGGAGGAGAAGGCTTGGTCACTTCACCAACACGAGAACAGAGAAAACCACCAGGCAGCAGGGTTTTTATTCTTACCTTTCCTCTCCCACAGCATACAGTCTCCAATCCTGAGCCTCAGGAACGTTTCATGCTTCTTACGAACAGAAACACTTCTGCAGGGCTTCAACACACCACACCTACTGAGGGACAGGAGAGCCTTCTCAGCCCCTAAATACCCTTACCCTCACAACAGCTGTTGCTAATGACCCTGTTACACAACCAGGTTGGAAAAGACCTTCAAGCTCGAGTCCAATCTATCACCTGCTGCCTTCTCATTAAACCATGGCACTGAGTACCTCATCCAGCCTCCTTTTGAATGCCTCCAGGGATGGTGACTCCAGCTCCCCAAGCAGCCCATTCCAATGCCAGTCACTGTTGCTTTGAGGAACTTCTTCCTTGCTGTAGAGAGCAATAAGGTCTCCCCTAAGCCTCCTGTTAGCCACATCCTGCTGCTCTCTAGGTTGCTTTGACCCAGCATGCTGGGCAAGTGCTTCTGGTGCTGGCCAAGTGTTCCTCGTTTCACTGATTGCAATTAAGGTAACGATAGATTTAGCATGGGGAAGGTATGGCCACCTGGAAGGAAAAACTAATAGGGAGGTGAAATAAGGGAGTGTGGCAAGAAGGTCACAAAGCTGCCTGACACGGTGGTTTGGAGCTAGTCTGGGGAGTAGCATCACACACTACAACGTGGCAGATACAGTTCCTGAACACAGAGCATTGGCTCAGGCTGGCACTGGGGCCTGATGACACCACCTGGAAGAAATGAGTAGATTGGCAGTTGTGGATTTCTTTCTTTTCTTCTTCTTTTTCTTTTTTCTTCTTTTTTTAATTTTTTTTTTCATTCTCATTTTTTTCTTTTGTCTCTTTTTTCCCCCTTCTCCTCCTTCCTTCTTCCCCTCTCTCTTCTCTTCCCCTTCCTTTTGTCTCCCTTCCCTTCTCCCTCTTCCTCCTTCCCTTCTCTTCTTCTCTCCTCCTTTTGTCTCTTTTCTTTCCCATCTCCCTCTTCCTCCTTCCCCTCTCTTCTCTTCTCCTTCCTTTTGTCTCTCTTCCTTCCCTTCTCCTTCTTCCCCTTTCTCTTCTCTTCCCTTTCCTTTTGTCTTTCTTCTTTCCCTTCTCTCTCTTCCTCCTTCCCCTCGCTCCTCCTCACCTTCCTTTTGTAGCTCTACATTCCCCCTTCCCTCCTCTCTTCCCCTCCCTTTTATCTCTTTTCTTCCCCTTCTTACTCTTCCTCCTTCCCCTCTCTTCTCCTCCCCTTCTTTTTTCTTTTCTTTTCCTCCCTACTTGGCCATTTACAGGAGAGACACCAACATTATTTTACTCAAAGGATCAGGAGTGCAAGAGATACTTTGTGTGCAGTCCAGCAGCAGCAGGCATTGCAGCCCTGTAGGCATAAAAGCCAGTTTGGAAGTGACTCTAAAAACAAGACTCTCACTTCCTGTAAGCTGTTGAGCAGTGTTCAGCCTCCTGCTAGGCTGTGTTCCAATAGCAGAATGTTAAAAGTGGATTCTTGCATCCCTTTTGCTCAAGGGTATATTCCTAACTGTGGAGCAAAGGTTTGCTGAGTAGCTGACATCTTCACAGCACACAACAAACCTGAGCACTAAATACATGGTTTCACAGAATCACAGGAACACCCAGGCTGGCAAAGCCCCTCAGGATCACCAACACCCAACCTCTAACCCTACTCTACAAGATTCACCTTAAACCATAGCCCTAAGCACCACATCCAAACCACCCTTAAATGCATCCAGGGTGGGTGTCTCCACCACCTTTTGTCTTAGGCAAAAGGGTTTTGTAAACAAATGGCCACAGCAGATACCAGGACAGCACTGGATGGTGAAGTGCAGCTCACAACTCATGCTGTGTGAGTTCATTGAATCAGACAGTCACTAAGGTTGGAAAAGACCTTTAAAATCACCAAGTTCAAGGATCAACCCAGCATCACCCTGCTCACTAAGCCATGCCCCCAAGGGCCACAGAATCACAGAAGCATCCAGGGTGGAAAAGTCTCTCAGGATCACCAAGTCCAACCTAGAACCCTACTCTGCAAGATTCACCTTAAACCATACCTCAAGCACCACATCCAAACCACCCTTAAACACATCCAGGGTGGGTGACTCCACCACCTCCCTGGGCAGCTCATTCCAGTCCCTGAACACTCTCTCCATGAAAAACGTTTTCCTAATGTCCAACCTAAACCTCCCCAGCCTCAGCTTGAGGCCATCCCCCCTAATAGCTTCAGCACCCCCAAGGATGGGGACTCCACCACCAACCTGGGCAGCCTGTTCCAATGCCTGACCACTCTTTCAGTGAAGAAATTTCTCCTCATCTCCAACCTAACCCTCCCTTGGCACTGTTTCACAGAGTCACAGAATCAGTCAGGGTTGGAAGAGACCACAAGGATCATCCAGTTCCAACGCCCCTGCCATGCCCACGGACACCCTCCCCTAGACCAGGTTGGCCAGAGCCTCATCTGGCCTGGCCTTAAACACCTCCAGGGATGGGACCTCAACCACCTCCCTGGGCAAATTTCAGGCCACTTCCTCTTACTGTATCTCCTGAGACCAGGGAGAAGAGCCCAACCCCCACCTCATTGCAACCTCCTTTCAGGGAGCTGTGGAAATTGATGAAGCTTCCCCAGTTGTTCATTTATATTCATTTATACTTGCTGAGGCTCCCATTTAGTTGGGTAATTCAGAAACTTAATTTAAGATTTAATATGGTCACAGGAAAGCATCCATAAGCCTCCAACATCTGCAGTGCTGATGGATACAACGATGGCATGGACAGGAATTTCAGCAGAGCACAACTGAGGGCTTCTGCTTAGCTCTGGAACATGTGTGATGGAATATTTGCTTTCACATCACTCTCTTCTGAAGGGTGATCCTAACCCAGCAGCTCAGGGTTGGAGCTGCTCTGGAAGGATGAAGGCAAATGGGTCTCCCAGAGAATGAGGCACTTAGTGCCATGGTCTAGTTGATTGGACAGGGCTGGGTGCTAGGTCGGACTGGATGAGCTTGGAGGTCTCTTCCAACCTGGTTGATTCTATGATTCTATGATAACTGGGAATCTCAGCTTGCAGCCTTGTGCTCTTGAAAGTGGAGCTCATCTGCTGGGCTGATGTGTTTAGTTAGGAATTGGGTGAACTCCATCACTCAAATGTTCAAAGTGGCAAAGCATTTCACAGGTTTAACTCCTCTGAGTGCAAAGGCTCCCTGAACACATTACAACCAGCTTGGGTGCTCTTGGTATTAAATCTGCAGCAGGATTTTCTTTCTTATGTTTCCCTTCTTTCATTGACTGTTCTTAGAACCACTGAACACAGAATCACAGAATTAAGCAGGTTGGAAAAGACCTCTGAGACCATCGAGTCCAACCTATCACCTAACTCTTCTGATTAACTAACCCATGGCACTGAGAGCCTCATCCAGCCTCCTCTTAAACACCTTCAGGGATGGGGACTCCACCATCTCCCTGGGCAGCCCATTCCAATGCCAATCACTCTCTCTGACAACAACTTCCTCCTAACATCCAGCCTAGACCTCCCCTGGCACAACTTGAGACTGTGTCCCCTTGTTCTGTTGCTCGTTGCCTGACAGAAGAGACCAACCCCACCTGCCTACAGCCTCCCTTCAGGTAGTTGCAGACAGCAATGAGCTCTGCCCTGAGCCTCTTCTTCTGCAGGCTGCACACCCCCAGCTCCCTCAGCCTCTCCTCACAGGGCTGTGCTCCAGGCCCCTCAACAGCTTTATTGCCCTTCTCTGGACATGTTCCAGCACCTCAACATCTCTCAGAACTGGACACGGCACTCAAGGTGTGGTCTGACCAGTGTTGAGTACAGAGGCAGAATAACCTCCCTTGTCCTGCTGGCCACACTGTTCCTGATCCAGCCCAGGATGCCATTGGCTCTCTTGGCCACCTGAGCACTCTGCTGCCTCATCTTCAGCCACTATCTACCTATACCCCCAGGTCCCTTTCTTCCTGGCTACTGTCCAGCCACTCTGTCCCCAGTCTGTAGCACTGCTTGGGGTTGTTTCCACTCACATCTCTACATCTAATGTCTCCCTCCCTTTCAGTACCTCCTGTTGATTCAGGAACTGAAGAGTCCCCTCTCAGGGTGCAACCCTTCAGCCAAAGGCAGGAAAAATACATTTTCTTATACATTTTTCTTTTTTTCCCAAACACCCCCTCCACCACAGGCAGGGACACCTCCCACTAGAACAGGTCACTCAAGGCCTCATCCAACCTGGCCTTGAACAACTCCAGAGAGGGAGCATTTACAACCTCCTTGGGCATCCTGTGCTGTTGTCTCGACATCCTCACTGTAAAGACCTTCCTATCATCCAGTTTCAATCTCCCCTCTGACACTCAAAACCCATTCCTCCTCACCCTCTTAGTACAAGACCTTGTCAATGGTCCCTCCCTACCTCTGCTCTCATCCCCTTCAGATACTGGAAAGCCACTCCAAGGTCTTCTCCAAGTGGCCTCTTCTCCAGGCTCTCTGGAGAAGAGGCCGCTTGGAGAGCCCCAACTCTCTCAGCCTGTCCTCAGAGCAGAGCTGCTGCAGCCTTCTCAGCATCTTTGGGGCACTCCTCTGGACTGGCTCCAACAGTTCCATGTCCTGCTTGTGTTGAGGGCTCCAAACTGCACACAGGACTCCAAGTGTGTTCTGAGGAGAGCAGAGCTAAGGGGCAGAATCCCCTCCCTTGCCCTGCTGCCCACACTGCTCTTGCTGCAGCCCAGCACAGGGTTGCTGTCTGGGCTGCACTCACCCTGCAGGCTCATGTTGAGCTTTTCATGAACCCAGACCCCCAAGGTCCTTTTCCTCCTTCAAGTTGGAGATCTTAACCCATTTAGTTTTACCTACACTCAGCTGTTAGTTCCTCCTGGTCTCAATCTGCAGGCCAGGTTATCAGAAAGAGCTTGGGGGGGAGGGGGGAATAGAGTCAAAAGCAAAGCAAAGCAAGGAGCCCGTCAGTACTGTTAAGATTTCAGGCATGGCTAAATCACTTTGGATGCCTCTTTGAACTCCCAAAAGTCCTCACTGGAGTTGTTGAATTGCTGCTGACAGAGAAAAGGATCTTTCATCCAGGCCAGAGCACTGGATTCTTTTAGGCTTCTGAGCCTGCTGACATCCTTGCTGCATCTTGTGCCAAGTTTGCACCGCTCGAGCTGTACTTTACAAACGGTTTAGGCACCAGATATCCTACTGGTCAGAACCAGGATTTGGAAGTAAACATCCAGTGAGAAGAACTCATCTAAAGGCTGCTCCAATAAGCCTGCAGTAACTTAGAAGGTTTTTTTCCTGACATGTGCCTCTTAGAGTCCCAATGGCAAAAATACTTTTTTCTTTTCAAAATAAATTCTTTTGTCCTTTTTATCTCAACCAAAGTGTTCCACAGTGATGAAATTCAAGAGCCAGAATTTCCAGACCCAGACAAGAAGCTGTTGTGCTGTGTGTGATTACTTCTGCCTCCGAGGAGGAGATATCTGCAGGCAATTAATTCCATCCTTATCAATTAGCTCTTGTGATGGAAGGAATTTTATCTAGGAGGAACATCTTTGTGGGTGCCATGGACAGAGGCATTGAGTGCACCCTCAGCAAGTTTGCTGACCACCCCAAGCTGTGTGGTGCAGCAGACAGGCTGGAGGGCAGGGATCCATCCGGAGGGACCTGGACAGGCTGGAGAGGTGGGCACAAGCCAACCTCATGAGGTTGAACAAGACCAAGGGCAGGATTGTGCATNGTTGGGGCTGTGCAGGCTGGAGAAGAGGAGGCTCCCAGGTGACCTTCTTGTGGCCTTTCAGTATCTGAAGGGGGCTACAAAAAAGCTGGGGAGGGACTTTTTAGGCTATCAGGGAGTGACAGGACTGGGGGGAATGGAGCAAAGCTGGAGATGAGTAGGTTCAGGCTGGCCATGAGGAGGAATTTTTTAACCATGAGAGTGGTGAGAGCCTGGAATGGGTTTCCCAGGGAGGTGGTTGAGGCCTCATCCCTGGAGGAGTTTAAGGCCAGGCTGGATGGGGCTGTGGGCAGCCTGCTCTAGGGTAGTGTGTCACTGCCCATGGCAGAGGGGTGGGAACTGTCTGCTCCTTGTGGTCCCTTCCAACTCTGAGTGATTCTATGATTCTACCACTGTGCATACACAAGGCCTATTTGAGTCTTAACAGCTTCTCTGACCAAGTATAAAGCAAACACACCAAAAACTGCCCAGCAGGATGATGGATGTTTGTGGTCATTTAAACACATCTCAGGTTTAGGACAAGTTAAGAGCCACACTTGACGTTAACAGAAGGAGTAAGCAGCAAACCAGTGAAAAATCACCCAAAATCCTTCCTGACAGTGGATTTTTTTTTCAGTAAGCCTCATTTAAATAGTAGAATCAACCAGGTTGAAAGAAACCTCCAAGCTCATCCAGTCCAACCAATCACCCAGCCCTGTCCAATCAACTAGACCATGGCACTAAGTGCCTCATCCAGGCTTTGCTTGAGCACCTTTTTTTGAACACATTAAAGGAACTGTGAAAAATACTTTCTCTCCTAGAGCAAGTTTCGTCAGCCCCCAACTTCTTACAAGGGCT
>WAAF01009129.1:10340-27557 GCA_013400475.1 Tricholaema leucomelas | reverse complement strand
CCTGGCCTTGGAACACCTCCAGGGAGGATGTGGAGCACAGAAGCACCGAATGTGATCGAAGATCACCTTCGGTGCTTCTGTGCTCCACATCCTCCCTGGCCAGCCTGTGCCAGTGTTCCAGTCCATCAGGAGTGGCTACCAGGAGGATGGAGACTTCCTTTTCACAAGGAGTCCCATGGAAAAGCCAAGGGGTGATGTGGGCAAGTTACTGCTGGGCAGCTTCTGTGGGGCTCTAGGTGCAAATGTTTGCCCATGAGGACNTTCGGTGCTTCTGTGCTCCACATCCTCCCTGGCCAGCCTGTGCCAGTGTTCCAGTCCATCAGGAGTGGCTACCAGGAGGATGGAGACTTCCTTTTCACAAGGAGTCCCATGGAAAAGCCAAGGGGTGATGTGGGCAAGTTACTGCTGGGCAGCTTCTGTGGGGCTCTAGGTGCAAATGTTTGCCCATGAGGACATTTGGATTCATCTCCTGGGGCCAGTGTCCTGCATGGGACAGTTTGAAGCCTCAGCTTGCCAGGGTGCTGAGGTAGCTCCTTTCAACTCCATCATCTGGAGCAGATGATATCTTGTGGAGGAACTTGCAGAACCCTTTTGGGGTTGGGTTTTTTTTTTCCTGCCATGATAATGTGAGGCAAAACCCAAAGCACAAAACCTAAGTGTGAGCACATCTTGGATTTGCAGAGAGAAGCACTTTCAGCTGAGGCAACTCCCTGCTCTCCAAAGTTGCCTGCTTGGGTATGATTTAAAGAGCTCAGGCCCCTGAGGATTGGTTAATTGCTGTGCAATTAAATGAACAAATAAGTCTGATCAATCTGAAGGCACTGAGCAGGCTGCAGATGTAGTAAAGGATTACTCTGCAGCTTTGCTGGGGGTTGATTTGTGTTGGACTGCTCTGGGGTTTGCTGTCACAGAATGGTAGGGGTTGGAAGTGACCTCTGGAGCTTGTCCAGTCCAACCCTCTCTGCTCCAGCAGGGCACCCACAGCAGCTTGCCCAGGAGCACAATGCCCAGGGAGGGTTGGAAGCTCTGCAGAGAAGGAGACTCCACAACCTCTCTGGGCAGCCTGCTCCAGGCCTCCAGCACCCTCACACCAAAGGAGTTTCTGTTCCTGTGGCACCTCCTCTGCTCCAGCTGGCACCAAGTGCCCTTTGTCCTGTCCTTGGGCATCCCTGAGCAGTGCCTGGCTCCTGCCCTTCACATCATGAATGAGGGCAGCTCTCAGGCTCCTCTGCTCCTAGCCCCAGCTCCCTCAGCCTGGCCTCACAGGAGATGTTCCTCAGCCTGCAGCAGCTTTGGGGCTCTGGGCTGGACTCTCTCAAGCAGTTCTCTGAGGTCCTTCTGGAACTGAGGGGCCCAGAACTGGACACAACATTCCAGATGTGGCCTTACCTGGTCAGAGTATAGGGAGAGGAGAGCTTCTCTGGACCTACTCAGCACAGCCCTTCTGATAGACCCCAGGATGCCCTTTGTTTCTTGGGCACAGTGCTGGCTCACGGGCATCCTTCTGTCCCCCAGGACCCCCAGGTCCCTTTCCCCAGAGCTGCTCTTCATCAGGTCCCCACATAACCTGCTGGGGACATTTTCCTTGGGTAGGCTTCTTCCAGAGTCAGGAGGTGGCAGCTGAGATGTGCTGTGCTTGCAACAGGATCTTCTGCTTGAGGCACAAACAAGTGGGAGAGTTGCTTCAGCTCCCCGAGGTGACCTTGGGCTGACCTCCTGTGGTGTTAAGCAGGGCTGGCTGCTGTGTCCCAGGGCTTGGCTGCTGTGTCCCAGGGTGTCCCAGGGCTGGCTGCTGTGTCCCAGGGCTTGGTTGCTGTGTCCCAGGGTGTCCCAGGGCTTGGCTGCTGTGTCCCAGGGCTGGCTGCTGTGTCCCAGGGTGTCCCAGGGCTTGGCTGCTGTGTCCCAGGGCTTGGCTGCTGTGTCCCAGGGTGTCCCAGGGCTGGCTGCTGTGTCCCAGGGCTTGGTTGCTGTGTCCCAGGGTGTCCCAGGGCTTGGCTGCTGTGTCCCAGGGCTGGCTGCTGTGTCCCAGGGTGTCCCAGGGCTTGGCTGCTGTGTCCCAGGGCTTGGCTGCTGTGTCCCAGGGTGTCCCAGGGCTTGGCTACTGTGTCCCAGGGTGTCCCAGGGCCTGGCTGATCGTTGGGATAGTAAAAAAGGGAAAGGAAAAAACCAAAGAGGAAGAGGGAAGGGGTAAAGAAGCCCCCAGCTGTGGTGGCCTCCCAGAGGCTGGGCAGTGGGCACCCTCCTCTGGTGTGCTGGTGCCCAGGGCTGCTGGGGCTGAGCACTGCTCCAGTGCTGGAGGCAGAGCAGCTCTCAGGGTGGCAGCTCTGTTGCAGAGGCTGCAGTTACACCTCAGTGGCAGATCCTTGCTCCCTGTGGCTGGTACCAGGGGAAGCAGGGGCAGCACTTGCTGCAATTTGCTGTTCCAGCTGAGTGGAAACCACTTTACTTAAGTGACAGGTTTGAATCCCAAACCAGCTGCAGCTGATCCAGTGGGTCAAGGAGAAGATGAACCTTGAAGATTATTCATCTCCAACTCCCTGCCATGGGCAGGGACAGCTCTCAACTAGACTCAGCTGCTCAAGACTTCATCCAGCCTGGCCTCCAGCACCCCCTGGGGAAGTCTTTCTTTGCTCTGAAAGTGTCAGCACCAGCCCAGTGCTGGCTTAGAGGATTCATAGATACACAGAATGGTTTGGGAGGGACCTTAAAGATCATCCAGTGCCAACCCCTGCCATGGGCTGGGACAGCTCCCAACTTGACTGCTCAAGGCCTCATCCAACTTGGTCTGGAACACCCCCAGGCAGGAGGCAGCCACAGCCTCCCTAGGCCTGTGCCAGACTCTCACCACCCTCACACTGCACAACTTCTCCCTCAGCTCCAAACCATTCCCCCTCGGCCTGGCTCAGACCCCCTCAGCAAAAGTCTTTCTGCAGCCTTCCTGCAGGATCCCTTCAGGCCCTGGCAGCAGCTCTGAGGTGCTCCTGGAGCCTTCTCCTCTGCAGGCTGCAGCCCCCCAGCTCCCTCAGCCTGTGCTCACAGCAGAGCTGCTGCAGCCCTTGGAGCATCCTTGTGGCCTCCTCTGGCCTCACTCCAGCAGCTCTGTGTCCTCCTTCAGAACTGGAGGCAGGACTGGAAGTGAAGTCTCAGCAGAGCAGAGCCCAGGGGCAGAATCCCTTCTCCTGACCTCAATTCAGCCTTGTTGAGTAACTGCTGCTGACATCTGCCTGCCTTGCAGGGTGTAGCTCCCAGGGCGTCTCTGCAGCCTTCCCTCTGAAGGGTGTGCAAGAGGAAGCAATCACCCCAGTAGCTGCTGCAGCATTCCCCAAGGAGCCTTTTCCATGAGCTTGGGAAGGGCTCCTGTCCCTGTGGGCAGGGACTGTAAAGAGCTCCTCTCAGCTCTTTTCTCCTCTGTTCTCACATTGCCCTGCAGCTGCTGGCTGCAGCCTGGCAGCTTTGCCACCACTCCAGGCTCTGCTCTCGCTAATGGCTCTGCCTGCTCTGCCTCCTAATTGCCTTCCTGCTCCGAGCAGGCTGGCTGGGAGTGTCCAGACCTCTCTAAATGTTGTGGCTTAGAAGTGCTCCTTGGATGAGTGGCCAGAATGGGTTAGCCTCTGGGGAAGGCTTCAGATGAGGTTGTCACAGGATTAGTGAGGAGTGAAGAGAGAGTAAAATGCAGGCTGCCAGCAGGAAGGGACTCAGAAAGGTTTTCTTCTTCTGTTCCTTTCTTCAGGAGGTCTCAAAAAACATTTAAGGGAAAATGGAGCCAGTTCCATCCTGGAAAAAGCAATGGAACTGGGGAAGGGTCTGGAGAACAGGGCTGGGGAGGAGCAGCTGAGGGAGCTGGGGGTGGTTAGTGTGGAGAAGAGGAGGCTGAGGGCAGAGCTCGTTGCTCTTGCAGCTCCCTGAGAGAAGGCTGGAGCTGGCTGGGGGTTGGGCTCTGCTCCCAAGGAACAAGTGATGAGACAAGAGGAAATTACACCCCAGAGCAAGTTCAGGTTGGCCATGAGGAGCTCCTCTTGAGGGTTGTCCAGACCTGACCCAGGCTGCCCAGGACAGTGGTGGAGTCCCCATGCCTGGAGGGGTTTCAGACCCCTGGAGATGTGGTGCTGAGGGCTGTGGTTTGGTGGTGCCCTGGCAGTGCTGGGTTGGGTGTCAGGTCCTGGCCCTGGCTATAGAGCCTGAGAACCTCCCTGGTGCTGTGCACTGAGGGGCAGTGCTGAGCTGCCTGACCAAGAGGTGGCAACGAGATACAGAGGGGAAGGATTCTGTGACACTGCTCTGCTGGGGGCATGAAATATTCAGGGCAGGCACAATGTGCCTGGGGATCAGCTGCAGATGTTCTTTCAGCATCTCTGTGCAGGTCTTTCTTTGCTCCTAGCCAAAGGCTTTGGTTTAGTTTCTGTTTGAGTTCAGACTCCCATGGGACTTGTCTGGACCTGAAGCGTTGTCAGCACAAGGGAAAGCTGCTTAGGCCACCCCTGGAGTGCTGTGTCTGGTTGTGGGCTCCTGAATTGCAGAGATGTTGAGGTGCTGGAAGGTGTTGAGAGAAGGGCAGCAAGGCTGGGGAGGGGCCTGGAGCACAGCCCTGTGAGGAGAGGCTGAGGGAGCTGGGGGTGTGCAGCCTGCAGCAGAGGAGGCTGAGGGCAGAGCTCATTGCTGTCTGCAGCTCCCTGCAGGGAGGCTGTAGCCAGGTCAGGCTGGGCTCTGCTGCCAGGCAGCCAGGGCCAGAAGAAGGGGACCCAGGCTGAAGCTGTGTCAGGGCAGGTTGAGGCTGGATGTGAGGAGGAAGCTCCTGGCAGAGAGAGTGATTGGCATTGGAATGGGCTGCCCAGGGAGGTGGTGGAGTGGCCGTGGCTGGAGGTGTTGAAGCCAAGCCTGGCTGGGGCACTTAGTGCCATGGTCTGGTGCTTGGCCAGGGCTGGGGCTGGGTTGGGCTGTTTGAGCTTGGAGCTCTCTTCCAACCTGCTTGGTTCTATGAACAGGCTGCAGCAAGAGGTCAGGCAGCAGCTCTGTGAAGGGTAGCAGTGACCTGTAGTAGAGCTAATGGGGAGGGAGGAGAAAGTGAACCACTGGAGATGCATCTCCAGTACCTGGAGAGATCCTCCAGGAAAATCCAGGATTGGATGTTGTGAGGGTTTGGGTGTCCCCCAAGGCCAAGGGGGAATGGTTTGGAGCTGAGGCAGAGCAGGGGGAGAGTGGAGCTGAGGAAGGAGTTGTGCAGTGTGAGGGTGGTGAGAGCCTGGCACAGGCTGCCCAGGGAGGCTGTGGCTGCCTCCTTGCTGGGGGTGTTGAAGGCCAGGCTGGGTGAGGCCTGGAGCAGCTGAGTCTGGTTGAGAGGTGTCCCTGGGCATGGCATGGAGTTGGAGCTGGATAATCTCCAAGGTCCCTTCCAACCCAATCCATTCTATGAGTCTATGAATTGCAGCAGAATTCTTTTTGAGCCACTGGATTTATCCTGAGGGTGTCTGAGGCAGGCCAAGGGGGAATGGTTTGAAGCTGAGGCAGAGCAGGGGGAGAGTGGAGCTGAGGGAGAAGTTCTTGAGCGTGAGGGTGGTGAGAGCCTGCTCAGGGAGGCTGTGGCTGCTTCTTGCCTGGGGATGTTCAAGGCCAGGTTGAATGAGGCCTTGAGTAACCAAGTTGAGAGCTGTCCCTGCCCATGGCAGGGGTGGGAGTGGATGTTCTCTAAGCTGCCTTCCCACCTGAGCCATTCCAGGATTCCATCACCTTGGTTTAGTTCTGGTTTCATGCTAGAGTTGTGATGAGCACAGCTCGGTCACAATCCAGCGCTCACCTGCACAGGCTGTGAGATTTGCTGCATGCAAAGAGTGACTTCTGCTGCTCCTGGGAATCTCCAGGCTGGCAGAGCAGCACAAATGTCTTTGTCTGGTTCTTTTCCTCAGGCAAAATACATCTCACAGTGCATCGATGAGATCAAGCAGGAGCTGAAGCAGGACAACATCGCGGTGAAGGCCAACGCGGTCTGCAAGCTCACCTACGTAAGTGCCTCACTGAGATGTGTTGGGGCTGGGGCTTTGTTCCATCCTCTCTGCTGGCCAGCAGCTGGGCCATGCTCTGAGCATCCTCTTCTCTTCCACTACTCTGAGGGAAGTGAAAATCATAGAATGGTTTAGTTTGGAAGGGAGCTCAAAGGGAGCTCCAACCCCCTCCCTGCCATAGGCAGGATCACCTCCGGCTAGAACAGGTTGCTCAAGGCCTCATCCAGCCTGATCTTGAACACCTCCAGGGAGGTTGTGGAGCACAGAAGCACAGAATGGGATCAAAGATCCACAACCTCCCTGGGCAACCTGTGCCAGTGTCTCACCACCCTCAACCTGTGCCAGTCTCTCACCACTCTCACTGCAGACAACTTCTTCCTAACATCCACTTTCAATCTCCCCTCTGCCAGTCCAAACCTGTTCCTCCTTCTCCTCTCATTCCCAGACCTTGTCAATAGTCCATCCCCAGCCCTCTTGTAGCCCCCTTCAGCTCCTGGAAGGCCACCCCAAGATCTCCCCTGAAGCCTTCTCCTCTCCAGGCTGCAGAGCCCCAACTCTCTCAGCCTGTCCTCATAGCAGAGCTGCTGCAGCCCTCTGAGCATCTTCGTGGCTCTCCTCTGGACTGGCTCCAGCAGTTCCATGTCCTTCCTGTGTCGAGGGCTCCAGAACTGCTCACAGGACTCCAGGTGGGGTCTGAGGAGAGCAGAGCCAAGGGGCAGAATCCCCTCCCTTGCCCTGCTGCCCACACTCGGAATGCTCTCACAGTTGCTGCCCTCCGAGCTGTGTTCCCAGCTGCTCTGCTGGGCAGCTTCTGGTGCTCTTCCTGTTCACTGGGCTGGGTGAGGAAGTTCATCTCTTCTGTGCCCTGCTCCAGGTGATCCTACTCTGGCAGAGGAGTTGGACTCTACAGATGATCTCCAGAGGTCCCTTCCAACCTTTCCCACTCTCTGACTTCAATCCAGTTTTCCAAAGCTGGTCTCAGCTGAGTTGTTCCTTCTCACATAGTTGCTCCAGCACTCCAGACTGGTGCTTGTTGCTCTTTGCACAGCCCTCTGAGAAGCAGAAAAGGGAAATGTTGCTGAAAAAGCATTTTTGTGGATCTCTTTTGGGGTTGATTTTCAAAAGGGCCTGCAACAAAATCCCTTCCCAGTGCTGCTCTGTGCCTGGAGTGGAGGCAGACTGCAAGGAACTTGCTTCTGGTGCAGTTTAGGACTTCCTTCCCTTACAAGTGACATTTACTGGAGTATTATTCATCAGCTTGAGATGTCTTTAGAGTATTGTTGCTGAACTCTTGGATTTTGACCTATTTACCTGAGTCTTTCATTTCAGAGTTTGTTATCTTGGCTTCTCTGCTCACAGTTACAGATGCTGGGCTACGACATCAGCTGGGCTGCTTTCAACATCATCGAAGTCATGAGTGCCTCCAAATTCACCTTCAAAGTGAGTCCTCCCCCTGGCTGGCTCAAAAGCAGGGCTGTGGGGGCAAGAGGATGGGCTCAGACTCCTCTCTGTGGTGCCCAGGAACAGCACAAAGGGGCAATGGGCACAAACTGGAAGCCAGGAGGCTCCATTTGACCAGGAGGGAAAACTTGTTTGGTGTGAGGGTGCTGGAAGCCTGGAGCAGACTGCCCAGAGAGGTTGTGGAGTCTCCTTCTGTGGGGAGATTCCAACCTCCCCTGGCCTCTGTGCCTGCTGCGGCCTCTGTGCCTGCTGCGGCCTCTGTGCCTGCTGCGGCCTCTGTGCCTGCTGCGGCCTCTGTGCCTGCTGCGGCCTCTGTGCCTGCTGCGGCCTCTGTGCCTGCTGCCCTTACACTGTGCTAATGTAACCATTGTCCTTGAACACCTCCAGGCATGGAGCATCCACAACCTCCCTGGGCAACCTCTGCCAGTGTCTCTGCACCCTCACTGGCAACAATTTCTCCCTCATCTCTGCAGAGCTTTCAAACCCCTCTTGGCCATTGTGCTCCTGGGCAAGCTGCTGTGGGTGCCCTGCTGGGGCAGGGACATTGGACTGGCTGATCAAAGTGTTTAAGGCCAGGCTGGATTGGGCTCTGGGCAGCCTCATCTAGGGTAGAGTGTCCCTGCCCACAGCAGGGGGGTTGGAACTGGCTGATCCTTGTGGTCCCTTCCAACCCTGACTGATTCTATGATCTCTAAAGGTCTCTTCCATCTCCTCCATACAGGAATCCTGTGAAGCTACTTTGATCCAGACAGATGTGATTTCTTTTATCACCACCATGTTACTTATCTGAGCCTTTTCTTTCCTGCTGCCAAGCCTCTTCTGTTGAGCAGAGCTCCTGTCTAGTTGCTCATCTTTTTGAATATTGCTTCTGGGGCTTCCAGTTTGTCTAAACTCCAAATCTTTTTTGTTCTCCTTGCCTTCCCCCAGAGAATTGGCTACCTGGCTGCCTCTCAGTGCTTTCATGAAGGAACTGATGTCATTATGCTGACTACTAACCAGATCCGAAAGGTAAACCTTTGGACTTCTTCATTTTCATGCCAGTTCCCTCTTGGTGTTTTCAGAGCTGTGCTCTTGTAGCATTGGCAGGTGTTAAAGTGGAGTACTGCTTGCTTGGGTTCCTCTTACTTCCTAAGGTGAATAATTATACTCAGGAGCTGGCTTCAGGCTCCCTCCTGCTGTTTTCTCATCTCACTGCGTGGTGACTGCAGAAACCTTTAAGGGCAAGGTCCTGCCTCAGAGTCAAGCCAAGCCTAGGCACAAATCCAGGCTGGGTGCAGAGTGGGTTGAGAGTAGCTCTGAAGGTGTTGGTTGCTGAGCAGCTCCCCAGGAGCCAGTGGTGCCCACCTGCAGCTCAGCAGGCAGCTGTGTGCTGGGCTGGAGCCAGAGGAGTGTGGGCAGCAGGGCAGGAGAGGGCATGGTGCTCCTTGGCTCTGCTCTGCTCAGACCTCACCTCCAATCCTGCCTCCTGTTGTGCTGTCCTCAGGAGAAGGAGGACACAGCTGCTAGAGTGAGGCCAGAGGAGGCCACAAAGATGCTCCAAGGGCTGCAGCTGCTCCTTGGCTCTGCTCTGCTCAGACCTCACCTCCAATCCTGCCTCCTGTTGTGCTATCCTCAGGAGAAGGAGCACACAGAGCTGCTGGAGTGAGGCCAGAGGAGGCCACAAAGATGCTCCAAGGGCTGCAGCAGCTCTGCTGTGAGCACAGGCTGAGGGAACTGGGGGGATGCAACCTCTGTGTTTAAGGGTGGTTTGGAGGTGGTGCTTAGGGAGATGGTTTAAGGTGAGTTTTGTTAGAGTAGGGTTCTAGGTTGGCCTTAGTGATCCTGAGGGGCTTTGCCAGCCTGCATGTTGCTGTGATTCTGTGATCTTCCTGTGGTTGAAGATGTTCATGTGAAGATCACAGAAGATCTTCATCTGGGAAGAGGGAAGGTTTAGGAAGCAGTGGGCAGCAGGGCAAGAGAGGGGATTCTGCCCCTTCACTCTGCTCTGCTCAGACCCCACCTCCAAAACTGCCTCCAGTTCTGGTGTCCCCATCACAAGAAGGACACAGAGCTGCTGGAGTGAGGCCAGAGGAGACCACCAAGATGCTCCAAGGGCTGCAGCAGCTCTGCTGTGAGCACAGGCTGAGGGAACTGGAGTCCCTTGGCTACACAAAATCCCTGTTGTGGCAATCTCAGGGCAGGCTTTGGGCTTGTTTGGTTTAATCATGCTGTAAAAATGGGGGAGAGTGATGTGAAGCTGTGCTGAGTGGTAGTGCACTCAGGTCTGTCATGTTCATTTCCAGAGAGCTTTATCACTGGAGGCTTTTTTCCCAGCCTTACTGAGTTGCAGGATTCTTTTCCCACTCCTCAGATCCCAGAGAGAGATTTTTTTAAAGCTCTACACTTGAATTTTGATTTCTTTCTCTTTTAAGTCCCACTGCTTTCAAACTTGACTCAGCCACTAGAAACTGTGCCTATATTTTTAACCATCTGAATAAAAATGTCTTTTACTTGGCCTAAAATAAGATCAGGGAGGTGTTAGCCAGTAGCCAGCCTCAGGAGCTGCTGCTCTTCCCTTTATCTTTTAAGCTGTTCTGTTCTGCCAAGTGCAGCATTTTAATCATGTCCATCCTGTTGCTATATTAAGCAGATTTTACTCCCCTGAACTGCAGGCCTTAGGCTGCTCCTTGCCTTTTCTGCCTGAGTTTTTACTTGGAGGCAGAAATAAAGATGGGTTTCCCTGAGCTATTGGACCACTGAAACAGGCAAAGCCACCTGTATTTCTGCCTCCCAGAGCGGCTGGACCACTGGAACAGGCGGAGCCACCTGTATTTCTGCCTCCCAGAGCGGCTGGACCACTGGAACAGGCGGAGCCACCTGTATTTCTGCCTCCCAGAGCGGCTGGACCACTGGAACAGGCGGAGCCACCTGTATTTCTGCCTCCCAGAGCGGCTGGACCACTGGAACAGGCGGAGCCACCTGTATTTCTGCCTCCCAGAGCGGCTGGACCACTGGAACAGGCGGAGCCACCTGTATTTCTGCCTCCCAGAGCGGCTGGACCACTGGAACAGGCGGAGCCACCTGTATTTCTGCCTCCCAGAGCGGCTGGACCACTGGAACAGGCGGAGCCACCTGTATTTCTGCCTCCCAGAGCGGCTGGACCACTGGAACAGGCGGAGCCACCTGTATTTCTGCCTCCCAGAGCGGCTGGACCACTGGAACAGGCGGAGCCACCTGTATTTCTGCCTCCCAGAGCGGCTGGACCACTGGAACAGGCGGAGCCACCTGTATTTCTGCCTCCCAGAGCTGCTGGAGCACTGAAACAGGCAAACCCAGCTTTATTTCTGCCTCTCAGTTTCAGTGGTCCAGCCGCTCTGGGAGGCAGAAATACAGGTGGCTTTGCCTGTTTCAGTGCTCCAGCAGCTCTGGGAGGCAGAAATACAGGTGGCTTTGCCTGTTTCAGTGGTCCAGAAGCTCTGGGAGGCAGAAATGAAGATGGGTTTGCCTGTTTCAGTGGTCCAATAGCTCAGGGAAACCCATCTTTATTTCTGCCTCTCATTTCAGTGGTCTAGAAGCTCTAGAAGGCAGAAATAAAGGTGCCTTTGCCTGTTGCAGTGGTCCAGAAGCTCGGGGGGGCAGGAATAAAGGTGCCTTTGCCTGTTGCAGTGGTCTAGCAGCTCTGGGTTTTAAGAGGTTATCAGTTCTTCAGATGCATTAAAGGCAGGATGAATGCAAAGGGGTTTTGCTCCCTAAGAAAGGGCTGAAAGCTCTGCTGCCATCCAGCCAGGTCTGGCCAGGCTGGAGAGAAATGGACTGAAATCCAGGCTGGGTGCAGAGTCCTGCACCTCTAACTGAGAGCTGTCCCTGCCGTGGTGGGGAGGTTGAAGGAGATGATTTCTGAGCTCCCTTCCAAGCTGAGCCATTCTAGAGTTTATTGACTGAAAGTTGTGGTGCTGGCAGCAGCCTGGGAGGAGAGCTCTGAGAGGTTGAGCTTACCAGGAGTGGCTGCTGCCAGCTGGGTTGGCCTCAGCAGGGTTAAGCTTTTCCAGACCTTTAGCAATGTTTGTGCTCATGCCTTGAGTTGTTGCCAGTTAATTGCCCTTCCTAAACCACCACCAAGCTCCAGCTGCTCCTCTCACCCACCTGTAATTCCCTCCTGATGCCTCATGCTCAGCAGCCAGACCCCAGGCTGGTCTTCAGCAGGTGCTGGGAGGCCTTTGCTGTGTTCCCACTTTGCTGCCTGTCTGTTGAGTGAATAAAAGTGGTCTGAGAAAGTTGTTTCTTGACAGCCTTTTGTGATCTTAAATTTTTGAGCCTGTTTTTCCTTTTCTAGGATCTGAGTAGCCCTAACCAGTATGATACTGGAGTTGCACTGACTGGCTTGTCCTGTTTTGTTACTCCAGATCTTGCCAGGGACTTGGCAAATGACATCATGACCTTGGTGAGTTGAGAAGACCTCAACAATCCTTTTAATTTTCCTGCAATGAAAAAAATGTATCAAATGGTTCCAATCCAGTAAATATCTGTTACATTTAGAGCTGTTTGGTGATGCTTTGTTCTTGGAGGAGAGTCCTCTTGAGCTCTCTGAGGTCTGTAACTTGAAGATTTCTCTTTGGTTTGGTGATAAATTGCAGGGTTTTGCTCTCCCCTCAAAGCTGAGCTTTTTTTGTAAAGCAGTTTGGTCTCCCAGCAAGAGGCTTTGAGGCAGCTATGGACATAAAATCCTTGGGAAGAACTCTGGAAGCACAAATTGCCCAGAGCTAGCTGGGTCCTGGGTTGATCCCCCCCAGCAGCAGGGGCAGGGAGGGGATTCTGCCCCTCTGCTGTGCTCTGCTGAGACCTCTCCTGCAGTGCTGGGGCATCTCTGGAGCACTCAGCACAGCACAGACAGGGACCAGAGGAGGCCACAGCAATGCTGGCAGGGCTGGAAGCCCTCTGCTGTGAGGTCAGGCTGAGAGAGTTGGGCTTGGTCAGCCTGGAGAAAAGAAGGCTCCAGGGAGACCTTCTGGAGGGCTTTGAGGGCTTGGGAGAAAGCTGGGGACAGACATTTGAGCAGGGCCTGTTGAGACACAACAAGGGAGGGTTGTTTGTAGCTAAAAGAGGAGAGAAGGAAGAAATGTTTAACACAGAGTGGTGAGAGCCTGGCCCAGGCTGCCCAGAGAGCTGGGAGCTGCCCCATACCTGGCACCATGGCAGCTCAAGATGTTTAGGGCTCTGAGCAACCTGCTCTGCTTGAGGATGACGCTGCTGGCTGCAGGTTGGACTGGAGGAGCTTTGAAGTGCCTTTTTAAGCCCAGCCCGTTGCAGGAGTGTGATTCTGGGGGGGCTGACTGCATTGTTGCCTCCCCAGATGTCCCACACCAAGCCCTACATCAGGAAGAAGGCAGTGCTCATCATGTACAAGGTCTTCCTGAAGTACCCAGAGTCCCTCCGGCCTGCGTTCCCCCGCCTGAAGGAGAAGCTTGAAGACCCAGATCCTGGTGAGTAGGTTCTGCTAAATCACTTCTGCTCCAAACCATCTCTGGGGGGGGCAGGGGCAGCAATTTGTTGGTGCTGAGGCCTGGAGCAGCTCTGCCATGAGCACAGGCTGCAGCCTGCAGAGGAAAAGGCTCCAAGAGGACCTTAGAGTTCCCTGCCAGGGCCTGAAGGGATCCTGCAGGGAGGCTGCAGAGAGACTTTTGCTGAGGGAGTCTGAGCCAGGCCAAGGGGGAATGGTTTGGAGCTGAGGCAGAGCAGGGGGAGAGTGGAGCTGAGGAAGGAGTTGTGCAGTGTGAGGGTGGTGAGAGCCTGGCACAGGCTGTCCAAGGAGGCTGTGGCTGCCTCCTTGCTGGGGGCATTGAAGGCCAGGCTGGGTGAGACCTGGAGCAGCTGAGTCTATCTGAGAGCTGTCCCTGCCCCTGGTGGGGAGATTGGAGGAGATGAGCTCTGAAATCCTCTTCAACCAGAGCCATTCCAGGATTCCATGAGGTCATAGCCAAGTGGGGTTGGGCTCTGCTGCCAGGCAGCCAGGGCCAGAAGAAGGGGACCCAGGCTGAAGCTGTGTCAGGGCAGGTTCAGCCTGGATGTCAGGAAGAAGTTCTTCACAGCAAGAGTGATTGGCATTGGAATGGGCTGCCCAGGGAGGTGGTGGAGTGGCCGTGGCTGGAGGTGTTGAAGCCAATCCTGGCTGGGGCACTTAGTGCCATGGTCTGGTGATTGGGCAGGGCTGGGGGCTGGGTTGGGCTGTTTGAGCTTGGAGCTCTCTTCCATCCTGCTTGGTTCTGTGATTGTGTCCCACAAATAACCTACCCACAGTAAGGGGGGGTAGAGGCCAGCAGACTTTTGTCCTTCTTAATACTGGAGCCAAAGCCAATGCCCAACTTGCTGGTGTAGGTTCATAGAGTGATTTGGGTTGTGGAAGGGGCCTCAGAGATAATTGATATGGAAGCTCTTCAGGGAGCAGACTCCACAACCTCTCTGGACAGTCCTGGGCTACAGCAGGAAGCATCCTGGGGCTCTGTATTACCAAAGACCTGAATTCATGGAATGGTTTGAAAGGGACCTTCAAGATCATCCAGTTCCAACCCCCTGCCACAGGCAGGGACACCTCCCACCAGCCCAGGCTGTTCAAGGCCTCAATCAACCTGGCCTTGAACACTTCCAAAAGGAGAAAGCATCCACAGCCTCCCTGGGCTGGTGTGAAACCAAACTTAGAATCACAGAACCAGTCAGGGTTGGAAAGGACCACAAGGTTCAGCCAGTGCCAACCCCCCCTGCCATGCCCAGGGACACCCTACCCTAGAGCAGGCTGCCCACAGCCTCAGCCAGCCTGGCCTCAAACACCTCCAGCCATGGGGCCTCAACCACCTCCCTGGGCAACCCCTGCCAGGCTCTCACCACTCTCATGCTCAACAACTTCCTCCTCACCTCCAGCCTCACTCTCCCCACCTCCAGCTTTGCTCCATTCCCCCCAGTCCTGGCACTCCCTGACAGCCTAAAAAGTCCCTCCCCAGCTTTTTTGTAGCCCCCTTCAGATCCTGGAAGGCCACAAGAAGCTCACCTGGGAGCCTCCTCTTCTCCAGCCTGCACAGCCCCAACTCTTTCAGTCTGTGCTCACAGCAGAGCTGCTGCAGCCCTCTGAGCATCCTCCTGGCCCTGCTCTGGACACACTCCAGCATCTCCACATCCCTCTTGTCCCAGGGGCTCCAGAACTGGATGCAGTACTCCAGGTGGGGTCTCAGCAGAGCAGAGCAGAGGGGGAGAATCCCCTCCCTGGCCCTGCTGGCCACACTGCTCCTGCTGCAGCCCAGGCTCTGCTTGGCTTTCTGGGCTGCAAGTGCACACTGCTGGCTCCTGCTGAGCTTCTCCTCCAGCAGCACTTCAACCAAATCCTGCTGTGTGTTTTACCTCCTGGTGTTTAATTAATTCCCTGCCTGGTGGTCTGTGGTGATGAGGCTGAGCCCTTCCTCTTGGACACACAATCAGAATCTTCAGCTGCTTTTTGTGGCAGTGGTTCTGCAGCAGGAGCTTGAGCTGCAGTGAAGGCAGTGCTGAGATTGCTGCTTCTCTGCCTTCCTTGCCTGCCAGGTGTTCAGTCTGCTGCTGTCAATGTCATCTGCGAGCTGGCTCGGCGCAACCCCAAGAACTACCTGTCCCTTGCTCCTCTCTTCTTCAAGCTGATGACATCATCAACCAACAATTGGGTTCTCATTAAAATCATCAAACTGGTAAGCATTCTGCACTGGCTTCAGAGGGGTGGGCCCCTTGGGGGGGGGTTGGTCTTGGAGGAGATGCTCTCAGTGGGTTGGTCTTGGAGGGAGGTGTCCTTTGTTGATTTCTCTTGGAAGGAGGTGCCCTTAGTGGGTTGGTCTTGGAGGGAGATGGCCTTGGTGGGTTGGCCTTGGAGGGGAGGTGCCTTTGGTGGGTTGGTCTTGGAGGGAGATGGCCTTGGTGGGTTGGCCTTGGAGAGAGGTGGCCTTGGGGGGTTGGCCTTGGAGGGGAGGTGCCTTTGGTGGGTTGGTCTTGGAGGGAGATGGCCTTGGTGGGTTGGCCTTGGAGAGAGGTGGCCTTGGGGGGTTGGCCTTGGAGAGAGGTGGCCTTGGGGAGTTGGCCTTGGAGAGAGGTGGCCTTGGGGGGTTGGTCTTGGAGGGAGATGCTCTTAGTGGATTGGCCTTGGAGGGGAGGTGCCTTTGGTGGGTTGGCCTTGGAGGGGAGGTGCCTTTGGTGGGTTGGCCTTGGAGGGAGATGCTCTTAGTGGATTGGTCTTGGAGGGGAGGTGGCTTTGGTGGGTTGATCTTGGAAAGGAGGTGCCCTTGGTGCCTTGGCCGGGGGCTCTCCTGGGTGGGTTGTCCCCTGGGGTGGGGGAGGTTCCCCTAGGGAGGGAGGTGCCTTTGGTGGGTTGGCCTTGACACAGATTTCCTGTTAATTCCCACTGGAGAGGCCCCAGAAATACCTTCCAGTGTTTGTGGACATGATCAAAGAGTGAAAGTTTATTACAGTGTGGTTTGGTTTAACTGTCAGGAGCTGCAACTTGACTCAGGTTTTTGCCCTGTTGCCAAGAAGCTCTTCAGTCACTTCCTCCTCTGCACTTCTTTTCTCCCTAGTTTGGTGCTCTTACTCCATTAGAACCTAGACTGGGGAAGAAGCTGATAGAGCCTCTGACCAACCTCATCCATAGGTGGGTACAGCAAAAGGGTGAGGCAAAATGATTCCAGGGTGAGGGTGGTGAGACACTGGCACAGGTTGAGGGTGGTGAGACACTGGCACAGGTTTGCCCAGGGAGGTTGTGGAGCACAGAAGCACAGGATGGGATCAAAGACACCTCCAGGCTGTGCTGAGTGCCCTTCCCAGAGCTGTTTGCTCAGGACCTCTACAGAGCTTGCATCTGGAGCTGCTCCTTTGTTCCATGGGAGGCTTCCTTGTGCTCCCCTGGTGTAGGTCAGGGTTTGGTAGGTGCTTTTGGAGCCCTCTGAGTTGGGCTCTGTGTGTGTTTAAGTGGCAAAAGCTGGCTGGGATTTCACTTTGGAGAGGGACATCAGACATAAAAGCTGCTCACTTGCAGACATAAAGCTGCCTGCAGCAGAGGCTGCTGTGTTTGCACCACTCCTTGAGTGTCTACTCAAGGTTCTCCACCTGCTTTGCTCACTGTGGCTGTTTTACCCTGGGGTAGAGGATTTCAAGACTGCTTCAATGCTTTGTAACTGCTGCTGAGGTTTTGAGTAGCCTCTTCCTTCCTCCTTCCCTGTCTTGCAGAGCTGCTGCTTCCCCCAAAAGAGGCTTATTTTTGCTTTAAACAGTCTGGAGCCTTTCTTCCCTCCCTCCCCCACCCCAACCCCTCCCCAGCAGTTTTAAGTGAGAATCATTTCATTTGATTTGCAAGGAAGCTAAAGCAGAGGAGCTGAGGGTTTTCCTGGTGTCCCTGAGGGTGTTAACTAGCTCCAGGATATCAGACAGCTCTTCAGAACTTGCTGCTTCTGTTCCTTATTTAAACTCTCTGCTTTCTGTTGCAGCACCTCAGCCATGTCCCTCTTGTATGAATGTGTGAACACAGTCATAGCAGGTGAGAACTGAGCCCAGATTGCAGCCAGCACCTGATGAGCTCTGGCAGCAATGAGCACCAGCTGCAAACCTCTGAGCAACTTCCTAACTGGAATAAGTCTTCTGGCAAGCTTGGATTTCTGTTGCTGGAGATGGGATCCTTTGTTGACAGGGAGGAGGCTGAGTTCCTGCAGCAGTGTTGTGTTGGTAGAGAGTGAAGGGTGCATGGAGAATGGGGGGCAGAAGGCAGGTTGGGCAAGGAGGG
>WAAF01009129.1:0-10062 GCA_013400475.1 Tricholaema leucomelas | reverse complement strand
GGGGACTGAAGGCAGGTTGGGCAGGGAGGGGACTGAAGGCAGGTTGGGCAGGGAGGGGACTGAAGGCAGGTTGGGCAAGGAGGGGACTGAAGGCAGGTTGGGCAGGGAGGGGGCTGAAGGCAGGTTGGGCAGGGGGGGTTATTATCCCAGTGAGTTGTTGTTACTCAGTGGTGATCATTCCAGTTCTGGTGTCCCCAGCAGGAGCACACAGAGCTGCTGGAATGAGGCCAGAGGAGGCCACAAAGATGCTCCAAGGGCTGCAGCAGCTCTGCTGCGAGCACAGGCTGAGGGAGCTGGGGGGTTGCAGCTTGCAGAGGAGAAGACTCCAGTGGGACCTCAGAGCTGCCTGCCAGGGCCTGAAGGGATCCTGCAGGGAGGCTGCAGAGAGACTTCTGCTGAGGAGGGTCTGAGCCAGGCCAAGGGGGAATGGTTTGGAGCTGAGGCAGAGCAGGGGGAGAGTGGAGCAGTGGAAGGAGATGTGCCGTGTGCGGGAGGTGAGAGAAAGGCACAGGCTGCCTAAGGAGGCTGTGGCTGCCTCCTTGCTGGGAGTGTTGAAGGCCAGGCTGGGTGAGGCCTGGAGCAGCTGAGCCTAGTTGAGAGCTGTCCCTGCCATGGCAGGGGGTTGGAACTGATGATCTCTGAGCTCCCTTCCAACCCACTCTGTGGTTCCTCCCCGCAGACCTCTCCGAAGTGCAAGCAGACAGACAGACAAACCAAGTGGCAGCTTTCCTTGGGAGCTGAGCTGGCTGCCCCTTGGAGGCTGTGCTGCTGCCTTCCTGCAGACCCCCCCCAGGCTGAGTGCCACTTTCTCTTGTGTGTTGCAGTGTTGATCTCTCTGTCCTCCGGGATGCCAAACCACAGCGCCAGCATCCAGGTACGGGGCTGGGCTCTGGGGGTGACCTGTGCTGCTCTGCTGCCTGACACCACCTGGAGAAACTGGGGTTGTGTGCTCCTAGATCAGTTCTTTCACTTCCTTTGCTCTACAGTTTCCCCAGGGAGGCTGTGGATGCTTCCTCCCTGGAGCTGTACAAGGCCAGGCTGGATGAGGCCTTGAGTGACCTGGGCTGGTGGAGGTGTCCCTGCCCATGGCAGGGGATTGGAGCTGGATGATCTTCAAGCTCCCTTCCATCCTCACCCATTCTGTTAAGCTATGAAGATGCAGGCTCCTCTCATGTAGAGTCTTTCTTGCTCTCACTCAGCTGCTGCTGCCAATCCAATCCTGCAGAGGTTCCTTTGCTTTGAAATCTGTTAATGCAGGCAGCTTCTCCCTCCTACCCCCAGATGTGGGCCAGAATTGCTTCCCTCTGACACCTTCCTGAAGAGTTACTTTAGTTAAGACTTTTAAGGCTTGGAATAATCATGGCTTGGTCTTTTTTTCTCCCCCCCACCCCCAGCTTTGTGTTCAGAAGTTAAGGATCCTGATAGAAGATTCAGACCAGAACTGTGAGTATGTTGCTTGTCTTCATGGAAGCTTTCAGCAGTCAGCCAGTGGGGGGAAAGCTGCAGCAGTTTTAGGGCAGCCTGCTGGTTCTGCAGGCAGCTTGCTGGGTGCTGTAGGGGCTGTTGTGGGCAGTTGCTGAGCTCTTTGCATGTGGAAGGGGTTTTGGTAGAGTTTGTGAGAAGCTTTGTGGAAGCAAACAGCGGGAGGAGGAGGGTGGTAAGATAAGGCAAGAGGCTGCCCAGGGATGTAGGTGAGAGCTCATCTCTGGAGGCATTATTGTGACCTTGCAGTATCTTAAGGGGGCTACAAGAAAGCTGGGAAGGGACTTTTGAGGCTGTCAGGGAGTGATAGGCCTGGGGGGGGAATGGAGCAAAGCTGGAAATGGGGAGAGTCAGCCTGGATGGTAGGAAGAAGTTGTTCAATGTGAGGGTGGTGAGAGCCTGGCAGGGGTTGCCCAGGGAGGTGGTGGAAGCCTCATCCCTGGAGGTGTTTGAGGCCAGGCTGGCTGAGGCTGTGGGCAGCCTGCTGTAGGGTAGGGTGTCCCTGGGCATGGCAGGGAGGTTGGCACTGGCTGAACCTTGTGGTCCCTTTCAACCTTGACTGATTCTGTGATTCCCTGCCCCTTCCAAAGCAGTGTTTCTGTATTTGGAAAGAAGCTGTGTTCTGTCTCCCACAGTGAAGTACCTGGGGCTGTTGGCCATGTCCATGTTCTCTCTCCCACAGTGAAGTACCTGGGGCTGTTGGCCATGTCCATGTTCTCTCTCCCACAGTGAAGTACCTGGGGCTGTTGGCCATGTCCATGTTCTCTCTCCCACAGTGAAGTACCTGGGGCTGTTGGCCATGTCCAAGATCCTGAAGACCCATCCCAAGTCGGTCCAGTCTCACAAGGATCTCATCCTGCAGTGCCTGGATGACAAAGACGAATCCATCCGGCTCAGAGCTTTGGACCTGCTGTATGGCATGGTGTGTGTCTGGCAGCTCTTCCCTCTCCTCTCCACCCACCCTGACCCTTTGGGAGGCTGATGGTCAAGAAAAACATTCAGCTCTCTCTTCCCTCTCCCCAGCAGCCTTATGATGGTAACTCTTGGGTGCTTTCTGGGTGCAGTGGCACAGCATGAGAGGGGCTTTAAAAGCTTGGATCCAGGCTGTGCGAGGAGTGTCTGAGCTCAGGCACGGTGGAAGTCACCCAGGAGGTTGCTACTTTAATGCCTAAGCATTAACTGCCCTGTGAGGAGAGGCTGAGGGGCCTGGGACTGTTTGGTCTGGTGAAGAGAAGACCTAGAGGGCATCTAATCAATGTTTATAAGTATGGATCCAGGCTGAGCTCAGGCACGGTGGAAGTCACCCAGGATGTTGCTACTTTAATGCCTAAGCATTAACTGCCCTGTGAGGAGAGGCTGAGGGGCCTGGGGCTGTTTGGTCTGGTGAAGAGAAGACTTAGAGGGGATCTAACCAATGTTCATAAGTATCTGAGGGCTGGGGATCAAGAAGGAGGGGACAAACTCCTCTCAGTTGTACCCTGTGACAGGACAAGGGGCAGTGGGTATGAACTAGAGCACAGCAAGTTCCACCTCGACGTGAAGGAGAACTTCTTTCCTGTAAGAGTCCCAGGGCACTGGCACAGGCTGCCCAGAGAGGTTGTGGAGTCTCCTTCTCTGCAGCCTTTCAAGTCCTGTCTGGATGTGTTCCTCTGCAACCCGAGCTGTGGCCTTGCTCTGGCAGAGGAGGGTTGGACTCGATTGTCTTTGAAGGTCCCTTCCAAGCCCTAACATCCTGTGAGCCTGTGAACTGCTCCCTCCAGCCTTCCTCTAGGCTCAGAGTGGAGCAGGCCCAAGCACACTGCTGGGCTCTGTGCTGCTCTCAGCCCCAGCCTGGGTTGAAGCACAGCACAGCTCAGGCTGATGTAAGTTGTGCAGCCTGGGAAGCGGTCAGGAACCCTTTGGAAGAGCAGCAGAAGGCAGCTCAGAGCTGCTTTGTCATCCAATTTCCCTCTCACTACATTTAGCTGTGGCTTCTGATGATGTTTGCAGAACCTCTCTGTGTCTGCTCTCCCTCAACTGCCAGCCTTGGGCACAGCTGCCCATGTGCAACATTTGGGCTGTGGCTGTGATGTAGGAAGTCTCTTTCACCCTAGTCTGTGCCACCCAGTTCCTCCTGCAGGGTTAGCAGCCTCCTGCTGGCTCTGCTTCAATAACAGCACTGCAAAGAAAGAAGCAGGTTCCTGTTGTGATGGTGAGCAAAGTGGGGCCTAGAGGGGTGGCTCTGATCTGTTGTTACCAGAAGGAGCTGGCAGTCAGGAGGTTTTGTCTTGGTGAGACCCTGGAACAGGTTGCCCAGGGAGGTTGTGGATCACAGAATCACAGAATGTGACTCCCTGGAGGTCACAGATCACAGATATCAGGGGGCACAAAGAGATCATCCAGACCAACCCCCATGCCAGAGCAGGGGGCTCAGGTCACAGAGAAACACATCCAGACAGGCCTGAAAAGGCTCTGGAGAAGGAGACTCCACAACGTCTCTGGGGAGCCTGCTCCAGTGCTTTGGGACCCTTCCTGTCAAGAAGTTCCTCCCCCACAGTGTTGAGCTGGAACCTCCTGTGCTGCAGCTGCAGCTTAAAGATCACAGAATGAACCAGGTTGGAAGAGACCTCTGAGGTCATCAAGTCCAACCTATCACCCAACTCTTCTAATGAGCTACCCCTGGCACTGAGTGCTTCATGCAGCCTCCTCTGAAACACCTCCAGGCATGGCCACTCCACCACCGCCCTGGGCAGCCCATTCCAATGCCAATCACTCTCTCTGCCAGGAGCTTCCTCCTCACATCCAGCCTCAACCTGCCCTGCCACAGCTTCAGCCTGGGTCCCCTTCTTCTGGCCCTGGCTGCCTGGCAGCAGAGCCCAACNCCCCTCCAAGCCATAGGCAGGGACACCTCCCAGTAGAAGAGGTCACTCAAGGCCTCATCCAATCTGGTCTTGAACACCTCCAGGGAGGTTGTGGAGCACAGAAGCACCGAATGTGATCAAAGATCACATTCGGTGCTTCTGTGCTCCACAACCTCCCTGGAGGTGTTCAAGACCAGCTTGGATGAGGCCTTGAGTGACCTCTTCTACTGGGAGGTGTCCCTGCCTATGGCTTGGAGGGGTTAGAATTGGGCTGAGCTTTGAGGTTCCTTCCAACCTAAACCATTCTATGACTCTAACTCCCCTGCTACAGGCAAGGACACCTCTCGCCAGCACAGGTTGCTCAGGTCTTCATCCAACTTGACCTTGGAACATTTCTCCAGGGAGGTTGTGGATCACAGAAGCACAGAGTGTGATCAAAATTATGGCTCAGCCTTTTGTTAACTCTGTTCCCAGGTATCAAAGAAGAACCTGATGGAGATAGTGAAGAAACTGATGATCCACGTGGACAAAGCGGAGGGGACGACCTACCGCGACGAGCTGCTGACCAAGATCATCGACATCTGCAGCCAGTCCAACTATCAGTACATCACCAACTTTGAGTGGTCAGTGCAGCTCCTCTGCCAGCTCTGAGCTCACCAGCACTGCTCCTGCTGACAACCCTGAACCCCCTTCTCCTTTTTTTCTCTAGGTACATCAGCATCTTGGTGGAGCTGACCCGCTTGGAGGGTACGCGGCACGGGCACCTGATAGCAGCTCAGATGTTGGATGTGGCCATCAGGGTCAAAGCCATCCGTAAATTTGCAGTCTCCCAGATGGCCATGCTGCTGGACAATGCTCACCTCATAGCCAGCAACACCCAGAGGAATGGCATCTGTGAGGTGCTCTATGCTGCTGCCTGGATCTGTGGGGAGTTCTCGGAGTAAGTGCGAGCAGAGCCTGCGGTGCTCTGAGTGGCTGTGGCTGGACCGAGGCTTTGGTCGCTGGGAGGTAGTTCTGAGAGGAGGAGGAGAAGGAGGAGAAAGGTTCAGAGCTGCAGCACCTCTCTTATGAGGGTCTTGGGGCTGTTCAGCCTGGAGAAGAGAAGGCTTCAGGGAGAGCTTAGGGTGATGTAGTTCTTAGAGGAGGAGAAGGGTTCAGAGCTGCAGCACCTCCCTTATGGGGACAGGCTGAGGCACTTGGGGCTGTTCAGCCTGGAGAAGGGAAGGCTTCAGGGAGAGCTTAGAGCAGCCTGAAGGGAGCTACAGGAGGGCCAGGGAGGGAGTTTTCACAAGGGCTGGGAGTGACAGGACAAGGGGAATTGATTGAAGCTCGAGGAGAGGAGATTCAGACTGGAGGGGAGGGAGAAATTCGTGACAGTGAGGGTGGGAAGACACTGGCACAGGTTGCCCAGGGTGGCTGTGGATTTCTTCTCCCTGGAGAGGTGCTCAAGGCCAGGCTGGATGAGGCCTTGAGCAAGCTGGACTGATGGGAGGTGTCCCTGCCTGTGGCAGGGGGTTGGAACTGGATGAGCTTTGAGGTCCTTTTCAAGCCATTTCATCAATCTCTGAATGCTGAACTTTCTCACTTGCTCTCTTTCATCTGTCCTCAATTGCTGTCTTTGTCTGCTCTGTTGTTAACAGACACCTGGAAGAAGCAAACCAAACCTTAGAAGCAATGCTGAGGCCTAAAGTGACAACTCTGCCAGGCCACATCCAGGCAGTCTATGTCCAGAACATGGTGAAGCTTTATGCCTCCATCCTGCAGCAGAAAGAGCAGGCAGGGGAGAAGGAAGCAGCTCAGGAGATCACCCAGCTGATGATCGAGCGTTTGCCTCAGTTTGTGCAGAGTGCAGATCTGGAAGTTCAGGAGAGGGTAAGAGACTAAAAGTCCTCAGGAGTTTATCAGGGAAGTCTCTCCCTGCTTTTGGAGCGTGCATGGAATTTCTGATGTGCTCTGTGCTTGGTGTGACTCAGTGAAAGAGAAGCTCTAGAAGCAGAGTGGGGAGGGTAAGGATGTTTCATGCCAGAGCTCAGCTTTCACTTCAGTTCCATGCAGCACCTGAAGGCTGCTCGCAGGAATTTCACTGCTAACAACTTCAGAATTCTCCCATCCCAGTGAGGCTGCTCAGACACTGGCATAGGCTGCCCAGGGAGGTGGTGATGCCTCCTGCCTGGAGGTGTTTGAGGCCAGGTTGGATGAGGCCTTCAGCAACCTCAGGGGCTGGTAGGAGGTGTCCCTGCCCATGGCAGGGGGCTCAGAACTGGATAAGTTTTGAGATCCCTTCCAACCCAACCCATTCTGGGAATAAGGCCAGAAAAAGGGCAGCCTGAAGGTGGGGGTTAAGATGTTAACACTTGCTCCAAACCTGCAATTGGAGCTGCTTCTCTTCATTCCCTTCATGAGGCAGAGCAGTTTTCCTCTGCAGACTTCCACTGCAGTTGTTTGGGTTGTTTTTTCTCTTTGAATCCACTTGTTAATGGCACAAGCCAAGCTCAGGAGGTTCAGCAAGACCAAGGGCAAGGTCCTGCAGCTAGGTCGAGGCAATGCCAAGCACAAATCCAGGCTGGGCAGTGCCAGGCTGGAGAGCAGCCCTGAGGAGAGGCACTTGGGGGTGCTGCTGGAGGAGAAGCTCAGCAGGAGCCAGCAGTGTGCACTTGCAGCCCAGAAAGCCAAGCAGAGCCTGGGCTGCAGCAGGAGCAGTGTGGCCAGCAGGGCCAGGGAGGGGATTCTCCTCCTCTGCTGTGCTCTGCTGAGACCCCACCTGGAGTACTGCATCCAGCTCNAGTTGTTGAGCGTGAGAGTGGTGAGAGCCTGGCAGGGGTTGCCCAGGGAGGTGGTTGAGGCCCCATGGCTGGAGGTGTTTCAGGCCAGGCTGGCTGAGGCTGTGGGCAGCCTGCTCTAGGGTAAGGTGTCCCTGGGCATGGCAGGGCTTGGCACTGGCTGATCCTTGTGGTCCCTTCCAACTCTGACTGGTTCTAGCATTCTGTGATTCTAATTCTGCAGTCACTTCTGCTTTGCTTTTTAGGCTTCTTGCATCTTGCAACTGATCAAATACATCCAGAAGCTACAAATCAAAGAAGTTCCTGTAGCTGAGGAAGTCATAGCTCTGTTTGCTGGTGAGCTCAACCCTGTGGCTCCTAAAGCACAGAAGAAAGTCCCAGTTCCAGAGGGGTAAGCTGCCTGCTCTCTCCCAAAGCCTTATTGAAACCTCTCAGCTCTGTAACATTCAAGCTGCAGTGCTCAGGGCTACTGAGTCAGGCTCTGTTTGCTGCAATCCTTTCTTCCCAGCTTGGACCTCGATGCCTGGATCAATGAACCTCCTTCTGACAGTGAGTCTGAGGAGGAGAAACCCAAAACAATTTTCCATGATGAAGAACAGAGACACTCCAGGCACAGGCAGCCAGAGATAGATGAAGAGGAACTGGCCAGAGTGAGTCAATGCTGAAACGATTCTGCCTTAGTAATGGGGCAGGGGCAGTGGGGGGAGGGCTCCTGGGTCCAGGGCAGTGGAGGGGGCCAGGGGGAGAGCTCCTGGGGCAAGGGCAGTGCAGGGAGAGCTCCTGGGGCAAGGGTGGTGGGGATGGGGAGAGAACTCCTGGGGCAAGGGCAGTGCAGGGAGAGCCCCTGGGGCAGTGGGGGCTGGGGGAGAGCTCCTGGGGCAAGGGCAGTGCAGGGAGAGCTCCTGGGGAAAGGGTGGTGGGGATGGGGAGAGAACTCCTGGGGCAAGGGCAGTGCAGGGAGAGCTCCTGGGGAAAGGGTGGTGGGGATGGGGAGAGAACTCCTGGGGCAAGGGCAGTGCAGGGAGAGCTCCTGGGGAAAGGGTGGTGGGGATGGGGAGAGAACTCCTGGGGCAAGGGCAGTGGAGGGAGAGCCCCTGGGGCAGGGGGGGCGGGGGGAGAACGCGTGGGGCTGGGGCAGTGGTGGAAGAGCTCTTGGGGTAAGGGAAGTGGGAGCTAGGGGAGAACTCCTGGGGCTGGGGCAGTGTGGGCAGGGAAAGAGCTCCTGGGGCAGGGGCAGTGAGGGCAGGGGAAGTGCTCCTGGGGCAGGGGCAGTGGGAATGGGGGGAGAGCTCCTGGGGCTGGGGCAGCATGGGCAGGGAAAGAGCTCCTGGGGCTGGGGCAGCACAGGCAGGGAAAGAGCTCCTGGGGCTGGGGCAGCACAGGCAGGGAAAGAGCTCCTGGGGCTGGGGCAGCACGGGCAGGGAAAGAGCTCCTGGGGCTGGGGCAGCACAGGCAGGGAAAGAGCTCCTGCAGCTGGGGCAGTGGTGGGAGAGCTCTTGGGGTGAGGGCAGTGGGGGCTGGGGGAGAGCCTCTGGGGCCAAGGGCTGTGGAGGTGTAAGCTTTGTCCTCATCCTGTCGCTCAGAACTGCTTCAGCAGCAGCAGCTGTTCTGCCTCAGGCTTCTGGCAAGGAGCTGTGTGGAGGCTGAAGGAGCCTTCACTCCACCCTGGGATGCTTTTGTCTCTCTGTGTTTACAAACAATCCTTCTGACTTCAAATTCTCCTCTGCTTCCAGAGGCGAGAAGCCAGGAAACAGGAGCAGGCCAACAACCCTTTTTACATCAAAAGTTCTCCTTCCCCACAGAAGGTGAGTGAGAGGCTCCCAATTAAACCTTCTGGATGACTCAGATCATAGAATCACAGAATGGTTTAGGTTGGAAGGGAGCTCAAAGCTCAACCTAGTTCCAACCCCCTGCCATAGGCCATAAGGACACCTCCCACTAGAACAGGTTGCTCAAGGCCTCATCCAACCTGGTGCTGAACACCTCCAGGGAGGTTGTGGAGCACAGAAGCACAGAATGGGATCTTTGATCCCATTCTGTGCTTCTGTGCTCCACAATCTCCCTGGGCGACCTCTGTGCCAGTCTCTCACCACCCTCAACCTGTGCCAGTCTCCCACCACCCTCACTGCAAACAACTTCTTCCCAACATCCACTTTCAATCTCCCCTCTGCCACTTCAAACCCATTCCTTCTCCTCCCCTCATTCCAAGCCCTTGTCAATAGTCCCTCCCCAGCCCTCCTGTAACCCCCTTCAGCTCCTGCAAGGCCACTCCAAGCTGTCCTCGAAGCCTTCTTCTCTCCAGGTTGCAGAGCCTCAACTCTCTCAGCCTGTCCTCAGAGCAGAGCTGCTGCAGCCCTCTGAGCATCTTGGTGGCCTCCTCTGCACTGGCTCCAACACTTCCATGTCCTGCTTGTGTTGAGGGCTCCAGAACTGCACAGAAGACTCTTGCAGCAAAGAAATTTTTCCTCATCTCCAACCTACCTCTCCCCTGGCACAATTTCAGGCCATTTCCTCTCCTCCTCTTATCTGATCCTAGGGAGAAGAGCCCAACCCCACCTCACTGCAACCTCCTTTAGTAACACTCATGAGCTGGCTTGAAAATCCACTCTGCTAGCAGCCAGCATTCAGTGCTGAGCTGTTCCTTCCCTAAAATGTCTTCACTTAAAGGACTAAACTGCTTTAACTTGAGATGCTGTAGAGATTTTTATCTGGCAGTGCTCCTAATGCAGCCAATTCTCCTCTCCCCAGCGGTACCAGGACACTCCAGGTGTGGAACACATCCCTGTGGTCCAGATCGACCTCTCTGTCCCCTTAAAAGTCCCAGGTGAGTTCAGCTGATCTTGAATTTCATCTGAGGCTAAACTCTAGAAGCTGCTGTCACTCACTGACCCATCAGAGAAGGGAGTGGGAGGGGAGCTGGGAAAAGGAGGCCCTGAGGGTTGCAGTGAAAATGGATTTAA